>JAIPRN010001283.1:0-49709 GCA_025469175.1 Geopemphigus sp. TES_GeoC_2020 | reverse complement strand
GGGGTGTTTTTTTTTTTTTTTTTTTTTGGGGGGGGGGTAAAAAGAGGAAACTGAGCGTAAAAATATTAAAATTTCCGCACGACGAATTGTGTATTATATTACGTCGTTTCGCGTCCGAATATAAACTTTTCAATTTTATCGTGAAAAAATATCAATCGTCTCGTTAGTTTTTTAACCCTCCCTCGTCCCGCTTGATACCGAATTGAAATAATTTCCATTTTCATTTTTGATTTCGCAATTTCGAATATCGGGCTTTAATTACTTCGGATTCACTTAGTGTTCGACAATTGACCACGAATATATGCGTATTACTGTTTTGTTCTTTATTTAATTTGAATACCTATTTTAATTTTCCTAATTTCGAATAACGGTTTTTAGAAACTGTGGTTTCGATTTTGTGTATCGTTTTTATTTGCCGTGATTTCCGTCTAAACGCATTTAATAAATCAGCCTTCGGATAATAACTTTCTCGGTATATTTACTTAAAAATCTATTCATTTCACTAATAATTATTCAGATAATGCATTATTCGATCACGTGGAATGGAAAACGAATTTGTGTATTTCATGGACTATGGCCATCCACATTCCGTAATTTCACAATCAGGACAAGCAGTTCGTGAAAAGAACGGTTTCGACAGATTGGGTGTAACATATACATACATATATATATAAATAATATGATTGCACGCGCGTTTAGTATTTCCGAGACGGTTCTGAATTTATAAATATTATTCCCCGGGGCACCGTGTACCCGGTAAATGTCCGACGTCAAACTTTACAAAGACTTATTACCACATATACTTATTGGCAAATGGACGAATTTAAAACTATATATTGTATACTGGTTGATTATATATATATAGAGTTTCGGTATTGCACTGTTTATATATATTATAAATGGTTTATACTCGACGACAGCGTACGTATAGGTTGTTATTATTTTAGTTTATTCTTCCGCGAAAAATGACGAAATTACTTTGTACGTGGATGTCTTAAAACCTTACCGTTTTGACGATATTTTCAACAACGTTATGTATAGAACTTACTGTCCAAAAACTTTATAATAATATTCAAAAAGTTTTTATATTCAAGTATCGCGCGAATTTCACACATACACACACAATGTATTATATATATATATATATAATCGTACGAAAATATCTAATATTGAATATTACGTAAAATAATAAAAGTATAAACGATAATTAATACTATTATATTATACATAATATTTACTTTAAATTATTATTACTTAGGTTTCTATATAAGAGTGTATTTAAAAAATATTCGACGCTAATAGTCGAGCCGAAATTTACGATATTTACAGTAGGGGATTTAACGATCGACAAATATGCTACATTTCGGCTTGTGGTCACAACTATAGTAAATATTACGAAGATAGATTTTTCGAACTATTTTTGTGTAGGTATATATATAGCAGTGATATTGGTAGTAAATTCAATTAATCGAAAAAATATCTATATTTTATAAATCGCGTGATTTCAAAAGTATTGTTTTTCGAAATGGGTGTTTTCAAACTTGTAGATCATTTCGTATCAAAAAACACAAAACTTATACGTAAAATTTATTACCGAAATTACATAATAGAATAAAAAATGTTGTGAAAAATAACAGTCGAAAAAACGTTTGAAAATTACGAATTTAACTATTTTATAACATTTTTCTAAAAATATGACAAAAATGAGATTTTTATTATATACACGTAACTTTTGATTTTGGAAGTAATTTTCAATATTGAGAATAACAATTCTTTTATTATTATTCATGGACATTAGATAATAACCTTTCAGTTATAGTTTTAATGTTTTACATTATTCATTCGAATCATTTGGCGTTTAACCTTTTAGCATTTTCGTGGTTACATATAATACGAAAATAATTTTATTAAAAATCAAAATTCTGGAGGCTTTCACATAATATGTTTGCTGACTGACATTTAACTTTTAAATCCGTCAATAATCGAACGTCGTGAAAACTAATTCTATGTATACGTGATTTGTAAAAACCTGACAAAATGTCCACGAAAACCTAAAAGAACAAACGCACTATGCCGAACGATTGGTAAAGCTGACATGACTCCATCGTATAAATAATAATTTGATTTCAAAAATGGAAAATATACCGATTGAATTTCAAATAATTTCATTTGTCGCGTTATTTACATAATTGTTTATGTTATATACCGAGTGTTATTATTATTGTACTATTGTTGTACAAACGACGCCTAACGTAAAATGTTCAAAAGAAAAGTATTTTTTTGTTTATACGGGAAAATATTTCGAATATTTTATAATATAAAAACGTTTAATACGAAAATAAGTTGCACGAAGTCTTAATTTTCTCTTACGTAATACTACCGTTATATAAGTATTTCAATTTACAAGTTTTTAAACTTCTTGTTTTTGTTTTTAACGAGAAAATCTGTACAACAATTAAATATTATTTACCGCGTAAATTACTCGCAGTTCGAATAAGAAATTGTCGAAGTTTCTTAACGTATATTTTTGTGCGATATAATATAATAACACACGCCGATAATAATCTTTGGTTATGTCGAATCGCCGGTGGCCCGAAGCGTTTGTCCGATATTAGTTATAGATCGCGAGTACGTATGGTTTCTATAGCGTATATACGCGTTTATGGATCCATTAAAAACGAATATAAAAACATCCGTCCTGGAAGTGTAGAATAATAATACGTGTAAAACCCTCGTCGGAATATTCGCGTATAAAGGGGACATCGTCGATTAGCAAAGGTTTTTTTTGCAATGCGGTGAGGGGGGGACGAGTGTAGGTCAACCGGGGAGGAAACGTTACGTGCGTACAAAAAATACAAATAAAGGGATACTCCGCGAACCTATATATATACATAATACGGTTTTGTTTTTATTCGAGTACTCTTATATATATATACTACTGCGGGGAATAAGCGCGTATGGAGCGTATTATTCCATTCGATGGTTCGAGCGGTATTTTTTTTTTTTAGAAAATAATACTATTCATTAAAATACATCGCTTGTCACGCGCGCGCGTGTTTTTGTGAGAACTATAAAAAAAATATAAAACTCGAAAAACCATTTACGTTTTCGTTTCGATCCGATTAGCAAGGCCGAACATTAGTTAGACCGTAGGACGTGTTAAGTGTACGCCGCGCGCTACTTTTTTAGTTCTTAATTAACGGAAGTAAGCTACATAAATATTCGTACGTTTGACGACACGTTTCGGTAGAAACGGTAATAGTTTTACCGGTTCGCACGTTATTTCCCGATGATGTAAATACATTTTCTTGTAACCCCATCCATTATATGTTAAACGTATCGGCGATTCGTCGACACTTCGGGTACATACGGGCGTCGTATTGCGTGACGCGTTAATATCCGTAAAAGCCTAAATATCCGTTCCGTGTACGAGTTTCCCTTCTAAAACGCGCGCGATTTAAATTTCGGGAAAACCGCGAGAAATTATGTTAAATTATCGAATGATCGACGGTTCCGGCCGGAATCGTCTTTTTCAGAAAGCAACCGGTTACTTTCGATACAACACCCGGGGGATCCGTTCGAATCGACAACGTGCGCGGTGAACACCGGTGACTCGCCGCGTATTTTTATTTGGAAAAAATACGGCGTCGTAATATTCGAGATTCGTCGTCGGCCGTGATATTATACCTACAACTGATTCGTGTCACTACTATATTTTATTAAAAACGTTCCGGGAATGTCAAAAAAAAAAAATGTATAAGATAGCACACTCGAAAACGTCTATTCAAAATAGAATTAAGCACGAAAGCGTAAATACGGGACGACGAGGAGGAGTTTATCGTCTGTACTCGGAATTTATAATATTTTCACGTTTCCCGATGACAAACAACCAATAAGCGAATGATCCGCGCGTATTATAGGAAAAAAATCCGTTTTTACAGACGAACGAGTCTCTTTAAAACGCGCCGATGGCATTATACAATGGAAATAAATCGTTCTTTATCGTTATTTTTTATTTTTAAAAATATTTTATTAAAATTTCTTCGTTCAGCGAAATAACGCGCTTTTATTACGGATATACGTGTATTATTATAATTATTATTATTATTATATTCTTCGTTTAAAACAAAAACTATCCGTAACGCCCGCAAATATTTCGAATTGATTAATAAGTTGTAGTTCGGCCTTTTTTTTTGTAAACTACCCAGTCAAAGCATAACAATAGACCCCTAGAATGAATGCATAACATAACAATGATTAATAATGCTTTCGATGAAGTTCCGTGTACAATACGTTCTTTTATTTAGAAAAAAAACTTATTGGAATTACTCGTCCGTCGCAGTTCGTTTCAAAATGAATTTAAACTTTCAGAGTACGATTTCTCGAACTCCTAAAAGCGATTTCTGCTTCGTGTTATATACATATATAGGTAAGTTTATTTTTTGAAATTACACAAACTAATACGCCTATTGCCGTACTCGAAATGATTTACGGATAAAATTCGTCCGAGTTGTTTTCATCAATAAAGCGCGCGAAAATTGTGAATGTATATTTTTTATATTTTCAAAACGGTCTCGAGGACTTTTCTGACAAATATATTCTGTTTTGAGGAAATAAAGAAATTTGAACCGTTCGAGAATATGGATAACGTTACTTCTAATTTTTAAAACATTTAACGCGAGTACATTGTTTCTTTTCCGTTTACAAATCGTGACGTAATATACGTTACAACATTATAAAGTCGACATTTTAACTCGGCACACATAATTTTAAAAAAATCATTTAACGAGGAACTTTTAACGGATTTTTCAATTTTGTTTAATTTGGAATGATTAGATGACTCTACACTATTGTTCGAAAATCTAATAACGAACTCACCAAGTGCCGAGTACAAAACTTTTAAACTGTTTATATCTGAAAACTACAAATAATCGCGCGTGATAAATCCAAATGTTCTTAGTGAATTACTGTAAATCGAGTTTATATGTCTTTTATAAAGGATAGATATTTAGATAAAATTATTCCTTAACTTTTTTGTTCGTCGACACTACTTGGAGTAGTATGTCTAGCTATTTATAACAGTAGTTTCAGAAATTATTGGTATTTTCCAACGAGAAAACGTTAGTAGCCAACCATTTTAAACATTTAATTAAGTTTAATTTAAGTACACCGTTGTTTCAAAATTACGACGTAATTTCGAATTATTAAATAATCTTATCGCGGTGTATGCAGATTGACTAGCGCACGACAAATTCTGAGTGAAATTTTGTCCATTATTGTCGTTCTAAGTTTTCCGAAACGACTTTTTAATTATTTTGAAACGTCGCTTAAACGTCGTACGTCTAAGGTTGCTATTTTGAGCTTTTAAAAAAGGCACGTTCAAAGCAAGTATGTCGACGATTTGACTAGTTTTCGGTAAGTTTCATAACGGAAATTGAAATACGCCAGAAATTAAGGGCCGCGCAGACCGTTACCCAGAACGTGAGGTCGAACTGCGACATCGGGACACGAACACCGTACGGAAGGGTGTCCTACAAGGGTAAAATGAAGAAGAAACGAAACGCGTAATAACGAAACATTCCCCGAATTCAAAACGCTGCCGAATAAACTACTTGGACGCGATTATTGGCCTTTGTTCGGGCGGTCCTAAGAATATACGTACGAATTTCCGCTCCGAAGCGTATGAGCGACAGCCGATGGCAAGAGGAGCCTCATCCGGGAACTGCTGACGTTCAAAGTCGCTCGAACATCGCGCGCTCCGCCGCTTCCGTTCACGCCGTACACTATTTATTTATTTTATTTTTCGTCCTTAACGAAATTAAAACGCACCCTCGTGTTCGCCGTAAACACATCCGCACGTAGGGTCGTGCTTCGCGAACTTTTCACCGTCGTCCCTCTCCCGCCGTTTCCCCGTATTATTATTATTATTATCCCTCATTTTCCGTACGATGATCTCCGCCGCTACTTCCTCTACCGTCCGCCACCCGCCAATTCGGTATCTCGCGCTCGGAGATAATATACGCGCCGTCTTTATTCGGAGATATTATATATTGTATTGTACGGCGAGGGCCCCGGTAATGGCGTCGTTATTATAGCGCGCGTTTTTCTTTTTACGACAACCCGCGCATCGTCCCGGGCGCTTTTTTAATTCGCGATCGACGTAATAAAAAGCGAAAACCGCTGGGAGAGGCGCGAATTGATCGAATCCATTCACACGTTCGTCCGATACCGTTTGAACGTTCACGTGACGCAACCTGGCCACGTTTAAAGGCGTCGCCCGCGGAAAAGCGTATACGCCGAGGTGTGTATGCCGTTCGAATCGTGCCGCAGTCCAGACACGAACGCGGGCCGGTATTTGAAATATTCAATTCGCGCAACGTCCCCGTATACGAAGTTCGGACCAAATAACTATTGCGCGACCGACGTAGTCACGAAACCCTCGAAATTGTTTCAAACGGCCCCGCGCGCTCCGCATAATATCGAACACATGCCGTAGGATGGTTGGAACGGTTTGTAAATCGTATTTACTGTATTCGCCCGTCGCGGTTTACAATTTCTTTTGGGCAACTCAAAACCACCAATTCCTAAAGATCATCTGAATTATTTTTACGTGTGTAATAAAAGATGAATATAAGGTAGGCGCGCGCCACTTATCAGAGTACTCTATATACACTACGTATCGTATTTATATATAAATAAAGCCGTGTATCGCGAAGAGAGGAAAAACAAAACAGTCGTTCGTTTTCAAATTAAAAAATTAATTCGGCCGTTTGTTTGTAGCGTTTCCTTTATTTTTTCCTTGACGAAAAAACGAAGGTTTATTAATTTAAGAGGCCTTTTTTTCATAATTAATTTTTTTTTCGTGAATCACGAGCACAAAAACACTTTTAATAAACAATGATTTGAAAAACGAAAGTTATTAATAACTCGCTCGGGGGAAGCGGGAAAAAACTTCTATCCGAACGACCGACGTATATTATTATTATAGTTCCACGAAGAGATTACACACTGTTTTTATAATCATTTTATTACGCAGTTACGTCAACAATATTTACGAAAAGTATTCAAAAATAGAGAAAATAGTGGGCGCTCGAATCCGCATTCGAACATTTCGGTTTTTCCGTTATCGGTTGTTTATAATATTTGTTTTGTTTGAAGCACGAAAATTGATTTTAACAAAGTAATGGTTTTTAATTTAAATACTGATATTTTAGCTTTTCCGATTTCAAATAACGATTTTCAGAAATTACGGCTTCGATTTTAATTTGCCATAACGATATTTATTTATTTCGATAATCACTTAGATTTTCAGTATCGATATATGTGTATATATATTTTATGGGACACGGTTTAGGCGTTGAATACTGATTTTAACACTATGATTTCCATATTAGTTTACGTATTCGAATATTTTTCCAACAATGCGTTAAGAATATTTATTAGCGGAATATATATTTAGTATTCTAAAAGTATTCGAATACTTCGAGTTATTTTCATAGATAATGTCGAAAACTTTGCATTTTTATTTCGACGCCGTCTCATTTTCGACTTCCAAATAACGGGGTGACGATTTAATTTCGAAAAAAATACGCCCCTATATGATCAGACATTAAATAAAAAACCGAAACGGTCGCTGACACGGTATTATACGTTGTCGTTATGTAACGACGGTAAGGAGAAGAACCATCCGGCAATCGTCGATTGTAACTTATTCCTAGTTTTTCCATCGGTTTCTAATTAAGATAAATAATAATCGGCGAACGACTATTTTACTTTGATGTTATTCTTTAACGTTTTACCAAAACAAAAAAGAGTATTTTGTCGAAAGAATATAATAAACTGAAGAAATGACCCGAGTTTTTTAGAATTGTATTCGAACACGAAACATGCGTTTAAATATTTCGATTTGAACACGACCAGTCGACGATGACTTAACGTGGGCAGTTGGTACGCATAAAATAATATAGTTGGTATGCGACGGTTTGTTGGTTCATAATCGAGCTACAGGTCGGTGCGCGCGTGATTGAGTGACGGAGGGCCGAAGCGAGGGGAAAATTATATTATCCTTTCACCCTAAAAAAAAAAAAAGAAAAAATAAATAAAATAAAAACTTATATACCGTGATCGTCGTCGTATCGTACTGCATCGTGCCTACGTGTATATTACACAGGGTGTCCCAGAGACACGTAACGAATGGCTTTCGTTTTATTCAAGTGTTCGTTTTTTTACCTACGTATAATAATACAAATCTACAATTTTCCAAATTTTTTCGTTTATTTCTTTCACGACTAAAAATTAAAAACGACGGGGCCCGCTGTCGTAGGTTTTAATTCAAAGAGGGGTTTATTACAATTATTCGAAATTCGAACCACGCATGCGTTTAGATGGAAGTTAAAGACTATACCGTTTAAGTATCGTTCGCCAAAGTCCGCGATACATTTTCAAATACGAAATCCAAAACAAACGCGTTAACCAGTTTATAGTTTTTTTTTCTCGTAATTTTTAGTTTGTTTCAAGCTATGATTAAAGAAACCACTGGTGGATAACGTGTCAAGTAAATAAAACGCGAACGTCGTGTTTAACCGACGGCGCTTTTGGACTTACTGGCGTATTACTACCAAGGCAGGCGCGGACTATAAACGATTTTAGTTCCACGCCAACAATTATTATTCGCGCGGACTGAAATAAAAACGGCCGCCTAATCGGGAAAAACGATACAAAGTTCAAACGTTATTCGAAGTTTCGTCGAAAAGTTGAACAGGAATTCGTCGTTGGCGAATTGTAAACTAAAAACGGTTTTCGATGTTACCGAAGTCCACAAAAGTGTCAAATTTTTCGCATCCTACGGCCGAATAAAAGTTACGGCACGTGTCGGATTTCCGTGGGACACACTGTACATACGTGTCCGGCGGATGTTCCGAGTATTTTTTTTTCACTATTCACGCGTGTAAATGTATAATAGACGTGAACGGCATTCATTCGGGTTACGACCAACCTAACAACAACAACAACAACAGCAACAACAACAACTACACACACACACACACACTGATACGTATCTGCCGTGCTGAGAAACCTGTGGGAGTTTCGGACAACGGGTTAATGTTTTTTTTTCGTCTTCTTTATATTATAGTGGTTTTTACGACTACGTGTTTTCTCGTCTACCGACGTTTGAGTATACACTGTATACTACGTGGAATGATATATATATCTAGATCTTTTGAACTTTTCGGCGTCTCTTCTTTCGAGTGCATAAGATATCGTATATTTATAATACGTTGAAAATTAGTGGATTATCGTCGTCGTCGGTGGAGGAGGACCAAAATTGGTTCGTTAGTGCGCCGACGAATCGTCGGCGGTTTTATTATTATTGTTATTAATATTATAATTCGGCGCTGATAGCGGAAACGTGCTCGGAAGACGGAATCGAGTTGTATTTTTATGGTAGATTTAAAAGAAAAATAATAAAAAAAAAACGCCGAAAAGAGCGGGAAAGAACAAAAAAAAAAAACGAGAAATGCGTAAAGTTCGGGAGAATAAAACGCGTATAAAAAAAAAGCCTCTCGGCGATTACGATCCACGGCGCGCGGTCACGTACATTTCTCGTACACGGTTACGGTGTAAAATGCCGCGCCGTGTCCAGCTCGGAGTCCAAATCCCGTTTCGTTTGTGCCTAACGAATCTCGCGCCGACGACGCGTTCCGTTATGCGATCGTCGCGCCATTGTCCTTCTGGTCGTCGTTCCGCCGTCCGTTTCGTAAATAATAAACGACGGTTGCTCGTCCAAAAACGGCGTCGACAACGACGTACGTACAGGCAGAATTCGCTAGATTGTCGCGTTCGTAAAGCGAATACGGACGATTTAATCGAGAACGGAGAAACGAAGTGATTGTACCGCGCCCGCGCGATCTGTGTTTTATTCGTCTACCGCGCAATATTATCATCCGTGTTCGGTTCGGGAACAATAGCGCGCGTAAAAATGTATCGGTACTATTTCCGCGCGTTTGACGCGACGCGAAATAGCCGTAGCAACACTACGTGTCGTAAAACATTTGACGACGTCGCCGATAATAGAGTTTCGAGATAGAATCGACTTCAGATGTTATTTATCGGTTTCGTCGCTAGTTTGTTGTGCACGTTCCATTTTGTTTACTAATCGGAACGTAATTGTACGAGTTATTGCCGGCGAATCAAACCGGAACGAATAAGACGCGCGTCGTTTTGTTCCGCGCGACTCGTACACGAAACGTATTGCGCGTCCGTAAACGTCGGTGGTTAGGACGGTTTACTGAGCCGTCTCGAGCCGAAACGTTTCGTTTCGATATTTACGTTTTGCGGACGTTTTTTGGCGGAGTGGGTGGGGGTGGGGTGGGAAACTATTCGCGCGCATTTCATTCTTCGTTCTCATCGGCTAATTGGACGCGATAATGTCGACATTTCGTACACTTTGCGAGGACAGACGCGTTGCGTTCTCTTAAAGTCGATCGATTTTCGTAATCTGTAATAGCGGGACGGCGACGCACTCTTATTTATCGATGCGCGGAATATAACGATTAATATTCGGGCTTTAGCTCTTACAAGTCGGAACGGCGATTATTTCGACGTTTACGGGTTACGCGAAAGTTTTAACGCTCGAGGTTTTTATATCGACTTCGGGAGCGAAAACAAACGAATCGAGTTGTCCGGACCCACGGGTTACTGTAAAAACGGAGATTATTAGTCGACGGTTATTCGCGAATGTCCATATCGCGACTGCAATCCGTGTTCCGACTTCTTAATCGATTTTTCGTTAATATATACTTTCGACATTGAACTATAATACTGTAATTGCGTAATTTCGCTAAACGCCGAAGCCTTGAATAGGTGTTATACATTATACATTCCGTCGTAATCTAATTATTTTTATTAATTTATGCAACATAAATTGTTCGTGTCCAAATTACGATTGCCGTGTACGGTTCGCGTCGATAAAACCTCGTGTGGCCGGTATACACACTTTTACTCTCGAACGTATTGGACGTGTGCCCTTTGTGTTTTCGCACTCCGTACACGGTTACGTCGTTCGTATTGAAATGTACTATGCAGAAGGCGAAACGAAATAAATACGTATAAGGCGTAGACTTTGAATTTTTCGTTTTGTTTTGGCTGTGGCGGGATGAGGCGTAATTGATTTTTCACCGTTAACAACGGAAATGAAAATATTAATCATTAACGGTACGGAAGGTTTGTCCATATCGTTTATTAACGTCCACCTCCCCCTTCCGGAGGCGACGTTGCGCGATATCGAATAATAATAATAATAATAATAATAATAACGGGCCGTTACGTTGTACGTTCGTCCGATAATATTGTGTACGAACGGATCGGCGAATCCGGAGGTAATTAATTATTACTCGTCACCGTAGTATTCTGACACGTCGGGCGGGAATTTGAACGGCCGCGTAACAATATCGGGCGAATTACAAAATAACGTTGTGTTGCATTTAATGGAAACAAAAACGTGGGCGTACGTTATCGGCTAATACGTCGTATTGCTACTGGTATTGTGCGCGGGTCACAAGGCAAACGGTCCGGACGATTAGAAGGCCGAAAGAACGTTAGTTTAACATCACGTTAATTACGGTTTTCGAAATCAATTTTACGGTACGTTTTCACCGATACCCATTGTATTCAGAAAACGCCGTATAACGACGATGGTAATATTGCGCCGTCGATATTGTTTCGGAAAACTTCGTTAATAATTTTTCCCCTAGTCCCCGGAAACTCGACCTTTTACGTCGAAATTCGTGGAGCCTGTGCGTTCGCGTACGAAAAAATTGCGCCGCAATGATTTTTAGCCGATACGAACGCAATATAGGGAATCAATTTGAACAACAGTAACGTATACTTAAACGATCGTTTTTGTCGTTTCGTTCGCGTACATAATACGAAAAATAGATTAAAACTAGATACTATCGTTTCATTACGTGAAACGTCAAAAATACCGAGTCTTTTAGATTTTAAAATCGAAAATAACGAAAGTTAGCGAAATGCTTCGAGACGACGTCGTCGTCACTCGTAGGCTATTTCAATTTCGAAAATCGTATCCTATCAAGTGTGACGAGGTATCTTCGAGTGCCGCGCGAAGCGAATGATTTTGTTCGAGCGAACGTCCGCACGTGTGGCTTGAAAAGCGTGTACGAAGTAAACTCCACCTACCGTTGTTCCATTAAATACGCGCAATATCGTTATAAGCTATGAAAATCGTCGTCTAATAACAGACATTGATGAAACGAAAAATTCGTGGGACACGATCCCCGCAAATTCTCGCGAACGTCGTCCCTAAAAAGAGGCCTCTAAATAGACACTTCCTAGTTTGGCGGCCAACGTGACCACGTCCGTGACGACTACGGTCGTCGGCGAATTATTTATATCAGTCCTGTGCGTGCGTGTATTAGTGTAGTGTGTGTCCAAATATATACGAACGGCGAGACCGTATACAATTAGTTTAATGGCCAACACGCGCGCCGCCGAGTACTCGAAGTTTTATAAATTCACGCCGATCGTATCGCGACTTGGCGCAACGCACGTGTTGTACGTATAATCGATTCCGTCGCGTTAATGGGTAAATAATACGATCAACGATCGTGACGGGTCGCGCGATATATTAAGGCAATTATTTCGGGCCGTCCGTGGATCCGTATTATGAAAATACCGGACGATGCACGTCCCGTTTATTGTACGGGTCGCGTAGGGCAATCCAGAAAGACGAGCCCGACCGTTAACCAACCGGAAGACGATTAAAAAAACGAAAAAATAACGATAATCGAACGAAATTCGTGACTGGTAAGTTTTACGAATTTCGTTTACGTAATTACGAAAAAACCGATCGACCACGCAGGTCGTACAAGCCTAGCGGCGATCGTCGTGAAAAGTGACATTTTTCGTACGTTTTACGGGACTGTAGAAGACGTTGGAACGCGATTCGCGTTGTATATTTTTTACTTCTTTCGTTTCGCAGCATTTTCGAAACGCCGAATTTATAACGACGTCTATATTTTGCACCCACTGACGCATTTGCGCGTAAAATCTACGCTCCGATCGTTACACGTGGCGCCAATTTTGCAGTAGGTATTCGTCGGCACTTTGTTCGACACGTTTTTCGATTTTCTCAATAGTTTTACTAGCCGCGCGAAAAACTATCGACGAAATCGCGAAACGCAGCGAAAATTGTCCACGTGTACGATTCTCGTCAAAGCGAATTTTTCTTTTGTTCTCGTTATAATTCCAAACGTGAAATTTCGAAACGCTCGAATATTTTTCGCCGGTTATTCGTTTTAATAATACACTCCATTTTTTTCGTATTGGAAAAAGTTCGATCAATTTCCGCTTTATTTTCAATTTTACGATCGAACAGCCGACAATTTGGACACGAGGATTGCCATACGAAATAATGCGATACCGTATAAAAAGAAACGCGATAATCGAGGTGCGCGATATATTTTCTAAGTTTTTGGGTTAAAATCTGGGCGAATTGGACGATGGTTTTGAGCAAAACGACGTTCGTACGTTTTATTTATCAACAGGAACATTTTTCGTGCCCGAGAGCTTAAAATCGAATACCGGATCAATGGCGTACAGTTTTCCTACATAATTTCGAAAGTAGTAAAATCGATTTAATCCGAACAACGTTCGCGAGCGTTTAAAATGTCATTTACGTCGAATTCGCGTTATATTGCGCCAATGTTTTATAAAATATCGAGCGTCGTCGTTAATTCCAAGTCTTACGTTATATCATATTCGAAAATTATCAACCGATTGTTCGTCGCCTATTTAAAACGAATCTAAAATTTCCGTCTGAGCAATTCGCTCGAGCCGATATCTGCGGTACCCGAGGTTCGATTTTCTTTCGTGTTTCGGTATTTCGTTGGAACCCGAGAATTTTTATTTCGCGAATCGTATCCATTACGTTCGAATTCGATTGTGTGGGCCGATTGGAGCGTATCGGGAAGCGGCAAGACGCCGGTCTTTGTATAAAAATTTTTAGCCGTCGGTAGATTTTTTTCCCGTTCGCGCCGAAAAACTTTTCGTCGAAACGGCGGAACAGGGGATGAAACAACGGTCAATAGTATTCGAGAATGTCGTACTGTCCCTGGTGGTTGGCTGGCAGCTTGTAGCGCAGTTGCCTATTCGGAGCGCCGTGCGACCGTCCATCGAGTCGCGGGAAATTCTTAATCGCCCGATTTTCACGTTGACTTTCCTCCCCGTTGACGTAAATCATCGTGAACAAATATATTGATTTGTAGTGAACCCGAGCGGGCGAAATTTCGATCGGAAAAATCGTCCGTCCTCGTATCACCAGCTTCATAGATAATTTTATAATCTTTCACGACCAAGTTTTTCCATACGAAAAAGAATCGTAGCCGCGAAATAGTTTTCTGTCCAGTGTCCAATAAAGTGTTTAGCGTTATATTCCAATATACGAGTTCGTTTGAAATCAATAAGGGTTTTCTGATGTTTTTTTTTTACAAAAGTCCGTTTTTCAACGACCTAAAGAAGGAAACGATTTTTTCGTTCGAAGTCCGGACAATTCACCAACACTCAATTATACGGCGATTACAATAACGGGTAGATAACAATACGTTATCTACCCGGTAAATGTTATTATTTTACATTTTGCGACCGGTATATTGTTTTATCATAACGAAATCTCTATCGTTAAATAATTGTTTCTCCTAAATTTACAACTAAATTTTTATAAGAATTAAAAATTGAAAAAACAAGCGTCGATTGTTTAACGTCTAAACGTTGAAAATTCATTCGGTTCTTAATTCGCGAAATAAGTGTATTATGCGCGTTTCACGAAATGGGAAATTCTACGTCCGTGGTGTAAACAATCGTTTTATGGTGTTTGCTAAAGCCGTACGCGATTTCGTATTATTCGTAATTAAAGTTTAAAAATGACAAATTAACGAACGACGCTGTACAATATTGACGTTCAATCATTTTCGCCCGTCACCCGTTATTATGTAATTCGATTAAATAGTTCCGTTCGTTTTTACACGCGGCGGTTTTTTCATTGGCTAAACATATTTTTATTACGTCGCGTCTGTTTATTTATTATTATTATTATTATCATCTCGCGTAATATTATGGTACTTTTAATATATACTGGAAACACTAACGTCAAAATCATATCGCGTTTATGCGATAATGGCGTTTTTTCGGTTTAAGTTTAATACGGCTTTACAATTAAAAATAAGAAACGTTAAATAAGAAGCGAACCTTTTTCGAAGCGTATTTTAACGGAGGAGAAGGGAAGTTTAATTAACGAATATTTAACGTGTTTAAGCGCCTATATTATGAGCCGAGAGGGATGGGAGGGGGGCAAAGGGAGTGCTCGGTGGAAATTCGATATTAAGAACGACGCCAAATTTAGGATTCGTTACCACAAAACGACTACTGCGATTGTTATTCTTTTGACGGATTAATTACGTTTAGTACGAGAAGTACATACACATACACGTATATATATATATATGTACGAAAGCCGTACGGTAAGTAGGACGGTATACTTTCAAAAAAAAATTCGTTATTGACGCCGAAATCCGCCGAATTCGGAAAGGCGTTGTTCTAAATGGCGATGCCACGCGGTTATATGTGGTGATTGTCGTCACGTATATTTCTATTCGTATTCAATCGTCGAGAAATGTCGCACCGGACCCCGCTGTTGTACTCCGATTTTATACGCGTATTTATTATATTAGGAATTCCGTTATTTACTATCAGTTCGCGCGTAATTCGTTCGTTAAATTATCGCGCGCTCGTGTGTGTGTATTTTACGCGACGTATAGCGTAATTTCGACGACCTATACGAATATTCGTAGGAATAAATGATAAATAATACCGAAGATAACCTTTGACACGGGTCGGACTAAATATAATTAAAACGCGTTTTCCCGCGAACGAACGTAACATGTATTTATATACACACACACACACACACATATATATATATATATATATATATATATATAATATGAGAAGCTGGGCATTAAATTAATTTTTTTAACCCGTTCAGTCGGTTCGATGTACACACGAATAATTTATGTACGACGTAAATATAATTTACGCTGATCGCGGGTCGCGACTGTCGCAACTCGGCCGATTACACGTCACCGCGCGCACGTGATCGCGTCGTAATATTGTTTTTTATTATTATTATTATTATTTAGGACGCCCGTCGTCCGTCTGTCGAAACAATAAACGGCGTATTCGTTATACGGGCGCGATATACAATATAATGTGGGACTTGCAGACGTACATTGTGCGGCGGTTGTGTCAATGGGTTTCGGATTTATTTAGACTACGTGCGGGGAATGGCGAACGAGATACATTATTTAGTTATCGAAACGATCGCGAGTATGTGTTTCAAAGAGGCGTACGCGCGGTTTACGGCGTGTCGCGGCGATTCGATAATATTACGTGAAAACGGCCGCCGAGTTGTTGTCACGTCCCGTCGACCCGAACGATTAAATTAATTCAATTAAATTAGCGCGATATTAGGCCGTTCGCGCGCGCCAAAAGGTTAACCTAACCGCGCGTTTGGAACGGATTTTCGAACAAGAGTTCGAGTGCTACCTTGAAGATTTTCGACGTCGCGACGATAAATCGTTGTAGCGGCAAAAAGAACGATTCCGGCGACGCTAGCTGTTTAGCCTAACCGAAGAATATGGACCAACGTCGTTGTCCGCGTCCAAAACAAACGTGTGACCAATTTCGCCGTTCGTCGTGTTCGTGTAGTTTCATAAATAAACCACCCACGGGTAGGCCGTGTAGTGGAAGACAATTTGTGTTTCGGGAAGCACGACCGACGGAAAACGCGATAATTAAACGGGACTGGGAAAATGGGTTAAGGTTTCATCACGTAATAGATTACGCGTTATGTTCAAATAATTAGCCCGTTTTTAGTCCGATCTATATTACAAACGCGAAATGACGCCCGCTGGTATTCGGATGTGCGGCGGCAAACGCATTTATACGCTGTACGTGTCCAGCAACTACTAAACGAAGGAATATAATAAGTTTTTTTATTTACGAAAAATGAATTAATCGAAAACGAAATCGGCAGGGCGCATTCGTCGAGGCTTTTATCGATCGCGCGTTTTTACAAGAAACGTCCGTAACTATTAGCCGACTATTTCGAAACGTGTTCGTCGAGGGTCCGTAACGAGTACCGTGCTCGATTAATTTTTTTTTTAAAACCTCGGTAATATCTTGTACGTAAATCCGATATCCAATTACGAACGGATAGGAAAACGATTTATTTACATTCGCCTCGGGAATACGAACAGTTTGTACGCGCGCGCTATAAAAACACATCGCGTCTATAGGTTATCTTGGCCGACGAATTCGACGCGATTAAATAAAGAAACGCGGCAGAGACGGTAAAAAAAAGGTAGGAATAAAAAATAAAACGATACAGTAAACCGAAAATATATAGGTGTAGCGACGGCGGGCCGGCCGAGGCGTTTTGAATGATTAACGACCGTGTAGACGATTATAATTGCATATACAATACGCGAACTGTACACACACACACACACACTTTTATAAAATATACGCGCTCTTAAACATACAACGCACGCACAGACCCGCGCACGTCTATATCATAATATATTCCGCGGACAGACCAGGAAGTGTTGGCAATTCTGTGTGTGTGTGTGTGTGTGTTTTGTGATTATCGCCAAGGTTAAGGCCGACGTCGCAGCTGCCCCGTGCGGGTTATCAACGCCCGTGCGCGACCGTTTTATATATATATATATCGTTCTGTCTTTTATTATTATTTCGGAGTTGGCGATAGCCTTGTGCCCGCTTAATATGTACGCGACCGAAATACCACAAAATACACTTCTCGGGGTGCGCTACGACACGCGTTTTGTAGACATCCGAATGTGGTACGAAATCGGGGCGCCCGGGCCCGCGCGCCTTGTCCGAATCCCTTCGTCGTTTTATTCGACCGGCCGAAAAAGCGACGGCGGATGTCTATCGGTTAATTCTGATTATACGGTTAACGTATTTCGGACATCCGCGCGCGCTATTGTCGAGCGAACGTTTTCGCGCCCGAAGTTTAGCGCCGGTCAATTTTCAACGTTTACCGGACACCGTCGCTACTAACGGGGAAAACACCAAAACCCAATTCGGCCGTTCGTTACACTCAAATCGCGACTTAGATACCTTTCGATTTTCGACTAAACTTTTCTTTCGGAATTTTTTAACAAAGAAGTAATATTTCGTTACGTACGAAATGAAAAATATACAAGTTTTAGATTTAACGAGTTCCGTTAGTTAAAATTTGATTTTAACTTTTAACAAGTTAAAAAGTTGTTCTTATCAACTTAACGTTATCTAATTGAGTTGGTCGTTAATTTTACTCGTCTATGGCCACAAGGGTGATGAATCGAATTTCTATTTTTTGAATTGTTCTAGGACGATTTATTGAGCCGAAAAATTAAAGTTTTTGACTTTTGTTATTTACTTTATAGTTTTTCCTCAAACGTATTGTTTTATGTAATTTCGCTCGTGTCCGTATATACATAATTAATTAATTTAATCTCAAGACTAGGGAAGCCAGCCTCGAAGTGTGTCACGTACGTTATAGTACGAAAAACGAAAATTGCTGAAACTTTGTAAACTAAACTATTAAAATAATTTATTAATAAATATTTTTTATTGCGAAAAGTGTTTTTATTGTAATTTATTACCGGTGTGTGATCCTTACATGTGTTTATGTTTGAAAACATAACTTGTGTCGCGTCGTGCGACACGATTTCCAAGGTAAACAAAAATGACTAAGAGATGTGGTTTTGTTTTCCATTTAAGGATCAGATACGTCTCGGAAGTGATTAAAAATAAGCAAAGACTCGAAAAAGTTTTTAAGAACAAACGTTTTAAATTAACGGAAACGTATTCGGGAAAATTTGTTTCGCGAAATCGATACAGATTCGTTAACGAAATAATCGAATACGTGTGAAATATATTCGGATAAACTTTCGCTTTTCTTTTTCTGTTAAAAACAGTTATTCGGCGAAAATATCTTTGAGCGCGCGAGTACCCAAATGAAAAATTATACGTCGGACGGCTGTTCCGCGTGTCGCTACAACGCGCTAATCGTTCACTACGTGACGTCGGTAACGTTTTTTTTTTATAATCGGTCAATTTCGAAAAACTCTCGTCCATTCGTCCGAAATGTTCGTCAACTCGTTTATCGAACGTTTCGTTTTTTAACGTCGATTTCTAGTGATTTCGGGTTTTCGCGTAAAATCGGTATACGTTACGTAAATATAATATAACGAGGTAATCGAATCATTCACCGATTTACCGTCGCTCGTAAGCGATTCGGGAATATATCGATTCGTGTATCGATCATTTTGTCAGCGGTTCGTCAATCTGTATAATATATTGTGTCGTAACGTCGCGTTCGCGATAATAATATTGGGTTCTCTTATCGCGTGTTTCGTGTAAATTCGAATATTAAAGATCTAAAAACGTACGTTGTACGACCATTAATCGTTATTGTTTCGTAATTAATATTTTTAGTTGTCGGGCCGTCAAATAAATCGTGTTAATCGCGTAATAATTCCGCGACGCAGGCGCGCGATGAAAATAATTAACGTTTGATTTATCGCGATATTGTGCAACGTAACGTTCGAAACGGAAATGTAACGAGGAAAATAATTTCGATAGAAATCTCCGTTAGGCGAAATCGCCAATATCCTTCGGGACACGCGAGAAAACGGCCGATCGCGAACCGTAAATAGGCTCTTTCATGGGGTCGTCCGTGCGCTTGTAATATTCGTTCTAAGCAAATCTCCAAACGGCGATGGGGGGGGGGCGTTGTTGGATTTCCTTTCAGTCGTTTTTTTCGTTCGGGAAAATCGATACTTCGGTAATAACATTATTATTTGTCGTCCGCTTATGTCCCGCGCGTTGTCCGGCCGGAGTTTTTCTTATTGCGAATAAACTGTCGGCCGCGCGTTAGTTCGCGACGTTTGATGCGACCCGTCACGTTGTATATACTGTTTATATTACATTCAAATTCAAAAATAAACGTCGAAACGAAAAAAAACCCGAACAAAGGCGTACCCTTGAAATAATAATAATATAACTGGCGTATAATTGCGTTTGTCGAGTAGTTTTACTCTCGATCGGTGAATTTCGTTAACCTTATAATCGAAAACTATCGTATCGAATCACGAATATATCGATAAACGTGATACGTGAATTCTAATTTTGTGGTTTTCGGTAATCGGGGATATCGTAACAGAGACCGTACGGTTTTAACGAATATCGACGTATCATTTTCGGGTGGCTCGTGTTAAACGTTAAATCGAAAAATTCTGCTTTAACAATCCGCGAGCGTCTGGCTGATATATGCGGATCGTATGTTCCTCGGCGGACCACGACGAAGCACGCGACTCCGGTTTGTTGTTATTCCCGTTTATTGAAATCGACTTCAAACTGGACCGACGGACTCCCGTAATAGAGTGAAGGGAATGTTTTGGTACCTCGGATGGTGAATACCTCGATGGGGATTGTTGTCCGTCACACACGTCGAGACGATTAAACGATAACGTCGACGCGATCAGTTCAAACGATTACGCAACCGCGTCGTATACTCGTTGAACGCGATAGTCCGTAATACGCCCGCGAAAATATTTTATTTTATAATTTCGTCGTTCGCCCGAAAATTTGAATTCGCCTCGGGCTTACTCGTTAGTGGAGAGTACCCTACCGATTGCGTACACGTGTTCTCGGAGACGCCTATTATCGAGCATTTTTTTCCCCCAATTTTTTCGTCTCGTTATAATTACGGCCGATTAACGCGACAACGTGATCTTTGTAGCGCGAAACGAAATCGATATTATTTATTGACCGGAGTGTAACTATTATGTAATTCGCCGACTAATTATCCGCTAGCTGTTACATAATTATACGGAATACGACGAAATAATTACTCGCGGATTGATAACGAGGTACGTACGTAATGTACATGGCCCGTGTAATACGCGCGTATTTTCTCGTTACACAACAAAACGCTTAGGTCGTATTATTTACTATCCGATTGCGGGACTATTTATCGACTATTTTAACGACAATCGTACCCAAATAGCCGATTCCAACTCCCTATATGTCCTGTTCGCCCAACATAAACGGGTGGACATTCGATGAGATTTGGGCTCGCCGAGGTCCGGAAGCGCCGCCGCGCCGCGTACACGTACCGAGACTATGACGACGATTGAAATATCTGTTAGACGTGCGGCCGGCCGAGAAAGTCGGCAAAACCGAATAAAAACGTGGCGCGCCCCGGGCGGTCGCTCGGCCCGCCCGTAACGTATAACGCGTTCGTTCTCGCGTACGTCAATCCGCGGCCGTTTTATACGACTTATACAGTGCCACGGCGTATATTTACGCATATTTAATGCGCGCTGATCGTTATTAATTATCGTTACAACGTTTAATATTGATCGAATTATGTAAATTTATCTGTGCCGTTACTCCATTGAACTTGAACTGTTGGGAAACTGTAGTACGCCTCGTCACGACTTCAAACGCAATTTACGTTAAAAAAAATGTATTTAAAAAAAACATCACTTGTACGTACGTGCACGTAATATAACGCGATTATAGACATATTTAGGTTGCCGATTTGATATATATATATATATATATATACACCTATATTTATAACCGATAAAATTGATAAATACGGACAAATTAACGTTCGAATTTATTTTCGTTATATTTGACCATTTATTCCCGAACTGAGATGACAAAACCCAATTCCGTACTTGGCACTCACCGTTTTTAAGACTTTTTCGTTCGTGTGTTTAGCTCGTTTTAGCTCCGGCTGATCGATTAAACGATCGCGACGTGTGGTAGACGGTACCGCGACTTTTTATAAATTGGATGAGATACGGTCGTAACACGGTTGTATGAGCGGTAGCGTTTTGCATAACCGCACGTTCGGGCCTTAATTTCAAGTACGCGTTCGATTTTTTGATCGACCGAACGTGGGTAAAGCGTTTTTGCCGCCAACGTCGATGGGGGCTTCTTATAATATCCGTCGGCAACCATTTTGTTTCGTTTCTCCAGAGTGTCGTCCGGCAAAGGTTTATTATCGAACTTGCTCGTTACCGCTTTGGGAGCAATGGACGCGGCCGGTGAAGAAACGACGTTCGTCCATTGGACCGCGTTAACCGCCAATTTCGTCGTCGGGTTGAATACACGAGGGTCGTCCAATAAGAAAACAGACAAATCGCCGTAGCGGAAGAACGGCAAACAATAACGATGATTGTAAATCAATTAAACGATCTGTTTGAAAACAAAATTGTTTCAATTGCGTCGAATAAATAAAAGTGATTTGACCGGTAACTACAGCCACGTAATAGATTCGATAATAACATTCGTCTTCTTTATGACCAGACGTTCGCCTGCCGTAAATAGGAAAAACATTTAACGTATTCGGTTCACTGTCGCTTAAAACATTTTTTACATTCAAAATGTACGCTAGTTAGACAAATAAAATGCAAACGTCGGTGCTCGAAATGTCGTCCGACATTTACGCGTTTGTGTATGTTATCACTTAACAAATTAAAAAAAAAAAAAGAATCGCGGGTACGTTCGTTACATTAAAAAACGTATTTTTCTCCCGGCGTTACTATAATTATTAGTAAAATGTAGGAACGTTGAATACGTTAATGTAGCGAATTTAGAATTATCATAGTTTTTACGAATTTCGACGTTTACTAAACGATGTTTCTAAATTCGTTAGGATTGTGTTTAAGATTACAAATAACAATAGTAGTACTAATTTTCAATTTGACCACTGTACACACACACACACACACACACACACTACACAAACAGCGTGAATGTTATCGCGTGAAATCCTTTAACTTCCTCGTCTTTTTCAAAATTAACCGTTGACCATAATGGAAGGTGATTAACGCGTATATACACGACATATGTCTGATTACAACGTGTCGTGATTTTGTAACGACAACAATTATAATTGATTTAATTAAAATACTCGGGTTATGCGTAACGAGAAGAGAAAAAAGAATACACGTTTATACATACGTGTGTGTATATATATATTAAAAGAAGTGAAAAAACCTTGTACCTATATATTCCCCGTCGACGTGTGAACGACTACTCCTCCGCCACTATTAGTGAACGTTTACTCTTGTTAGTGCGCGATCGTCAATCGACATATTCATTTCGTCTCGTTTCGAACGAAATTAAACATTTATAATCGTATCCGTTAACGTATCGTCGTTATCTATTCATTCGACGTTGCCCTTCTTTCCGCGGTATAGGTCATAAATTTATACGCGTAACGACCTTTTTAGGTGTTATATATTTTTGTTTTCGACGTATCGCTTAAGAGTATCTCGTTGTCTCGTCGTGGCGGTTATTGTATACAATATATACGCGAAAATGTATTTTAACTATTTTTCATGATACGAATACAAAACACACATACGCAGACACACACATACACACATATATATATATATATACATCATCACGTTACCCGACCGCTGCTGGTATATTTATCATCGGCATTATACCGTACATAAAACTGGTTACAACGAGTTGGTTATAGTACGAAAAAAGAATAGTAGTCATCTCCTGCCCGGTAGTAGGGACGAATAGGTAATAAAATACGCTGTACGAACATATAATAATATGACGTTTCGAGAAAACGTAAAACTGTATATTATATAATAATCATATACACGTACGTGTATGTCTGTGTTTCTTTAAAAAGTTTTCTCGTTAATCCAATATTTTTCTATGAATAGATCAAAATGTACAACGAAAAATGTACGAATGTATTTTAAGGAGAAACAAAAACGAATATTTGAAAACAACGTTCGATAGCATTCAGTCTATATATATAAACAGCGAACCTAGTAGTCTATAAGAGACAATTTTTAAATTATACTAAATAACGTTGGAATACACACGAGAAAACGAGGTAAAACAATTTCGGGCGAATTGGACAAATTTAACCCAGGCCACAAAAGGGCTGAAGTTGTCAACCGTTATATTGTTTAGAGCATATTTTTTGTCGAATTCGAGCGTCACACGTTAAACGATATTCGCGTAAAGAAATTTTCAAATAAAAATTACGCGCGACGAATTTTTCGAACTAATTATGTCTAAATCGTTTGTCGATAAAATCGTTATTTCACGTGCTATAGTTCGAAAAACTACGATAATTAGGTTTTGTAAAAACAAAAGTCCATCCATTTTTTGCGCATATTAACGTTTCCTAATTTCCTTAAAATTTTTTACACGTACTCAAACCATTTAAGACTGTATAATCGACACAATTCCTAAGTTCAATTGTAAGGACCACCCTAATATGATATATACGCGCGTGTATATAAATATATATATATATATAGATCGAATATTGGTCATAATGAATCGTTATTAATGTGACCTATAAAATTAATAAAAGCGAATAAGATGCACTTAGTGTCGTGCGTGTGTGTATGACCCTGGCGAAGGGTCACCGCAATCGTATTTGGAAGCATTACGTCCACGATCGTATTTAAATATCACAATATCAACCGTCGTTCTTCGTTTCGCGCTACGTTTCGAGATAAACGTTCGAAAAAAAACCAATCACGCAAATTGTACGTCAACGTCGAATCGGCGGTGGTACCCATCGGCGAGTCGAGAAAAATAACGCGACAATTATTTTATTTTTTTTCGATACGACGAGATTCGTCGGAATTACGAGAATTTTTTTTAAGTTTAATTTACGCCGTATTGTATTATTCGTTTGTACGTTTCGAAGCCAACGTCCTCGTATTAAAGCGATTTATTCTTACGTGTATATATATAAGCAATTCACGTGTGCATCGGAACGAATTTCGAGTTATATTATTTCGTACGGCAGTAACGCAACGTGTCGAGATAAGACGGTGATTAAACGGTCGGATAAATGAGTACGCGATAATATTACGGCGTGGAATAAAAATAATAATACTTTATCGATCGTTGTGTACATAATATAGTGGAACGGACGTAGGATCTTTTTCCGTTTTTGGCCATCGATCATTCGTAATCACTTTTTAAACGTTCGTAACTAATTTATGGATTTTCGCGGTAATTTAAAAAAATCAATTTCCGTATTTTACGTACTTAATCGTTCTATTATATATATATATACAGTAAACGGTCTCGTTCTTGAACGAAAACAACGCGATGTTTTTGGATGATTGAATCGTCAAGGTTACTATGGTTACGCTCGAAGATCGTGGTTGGCAATAGAATATTTATATAAGTACCTGTATATGTAATAATATTTTAATGCGTTACGCGTATAATAGAACACGGCGTAATGAAGCCTATAAGAATTCACAAAGGAGCAATAACAAAATTTACTAAGAATTCCTATTGACGGTCCCTATATACGTATATACTGTGTGTAATTTATATATATCTCGAGTTAATAATTTTTATTTCAACGAGCGCGGTTGAACGCGGCAAAAATATTTTAAAATATTCATATTGCGCCTAGAGTTATCTTCGTCGAGTAATTTAATTTTTCGATACCGAAGTTTTCGGCAAATTAACATACACTACGCGCGGTAATACTAATGACTTGTATTAAAAATGTAAAATGCGTTTTCTCGTGAAATAAAATCGAATACTCGTTATACGACGGCAAATTGTATTACCGTTGCACGTTTGGGAAAATAAACATACTAAAAGACTATAATTTGAATTCGATAAAAAATAAAAAACGAACTTTCTCTAGCGAATATCCCCTAAACTTTACCGTAATTTATTACGGAGATTTAAAAATCGATCCGTTATTTTCGGTAACCTATGGTTACGTGATTAAACATATTGACCGGACGCTTGTGCTCTACGAGAGAGCTAGTAAACAATATCGTGTTTCGCGTGATGTTCGACGATTAATTTCAAAATATTTAATTCGTCGTACACTTAGATTTGTGTAAATTAAACGAAAAAAGAAGCTATACGCATATATGTATAAATAGTACTTTTGCAATAAGGACCTTGGAATAAACTCGTACGATATCACGCAAAGTGATGTGTCATTTGGTCCAACTAATATTAATTTCCTATAATTTATCATTTTTTTTTTTTTAATTAAGAATAGAGTACCCTATTATTATTAGCGCGCGACTCGGCAACAACCGTTTAGAACTACGAATTTGTAAAGAGGAATTGCGTGTAAAGTTTTAATATTGTTTCGAACCGTTCTAGAATATTAATGTTCGAATTTCATAACGTCGTTACGCGCTGTTAAATATTGTTAAGACACGTCACGTAAGAGTTGTTACGATGACAAATTTACTAACGTATTACGCGTAAATTATTTCTCGAACGAATTATACAAATGGTCACTTGACCCGTACGTCATTTTACCCAACCTTCCGGACAAATTGGCACGGTATCCGGATTTTCGTTCGCGAAGCGGTACGAAAAAGTCTCGTATTTATTTCGTGTATTACTATTCGCCGGACGAAACGCGTGCGCAATACGAACGCGTAGCCGAAGTATTCGAACGTCGACTAATCATATATTTTCGCTAAGACGTCCAAAAAAAAAAAAAACAAAACAAAACGGTACGTCGTATTGTATCCACCTTGATCGTATTAAATTCGAACGGTCGAAAACGAATCGAGTGAATCGAACGCCAGGTAATTTTTTTCGCGCAAATAAAACATTTCCGATTTAAGGACGAAAGAAAAAGAACGGGTAAATTGTTCGCGTTATTCTTCGCGACAATCGTCCGTTGTACTTCGCCAGTAATTTTGTCGACAAACGATAGCTCGGATAGAGAGCGCTACAAATATTGCGATTTCGTCGAGAAACGTAACGTACGTCTCGGCATTCGGTTACATGGAAAAGAATATTTAAACACACGCCGTTCGTCGTACTCGTCCGTTTAATGGCGAAATCACGGATACGCCGTTCTTTAACCCGTAGCGGCGTATTTTCGATTTACCTTCCGGCGAGAGTAAAAAACAAACAAAAAATCTTATACCTCGCTGTCTCTCTTTGTTATATGTTATCTCGCACTGACCTGCGGACCTCCGAAAAATGGGTCGTGGTTTTACTGCCGTTTGTTAATTGTTCACCTACAATGGCGGTACCGCGATTTGCATTCGGAGCGGATTTCCGAGGACAATACAGACAGAGGACAACTATACCGTTCCCTAGTAATGGTAGGTAGGCTTATGATATTTCAAAAAGATATCCGGTCACGCTATTATCGAGGGTTTTACAAAAATTCCGTTAAAAACGCGATTTTTTTTTTATTTTCATTTCGTATTTTCGACGTTCACGTCCGTTTTTTCGAGTATCGATTCGCAACCTTATTTCCGAATATAAAACTACTCGTATCGCTTTTTCGTAGAATGAAAAAAATTCGCTACGAATTTTAAAAGGAAAATCTCGTAAACCTTAAATCTGACCTTTGACGAAACTATATCATCTGGAAATAACATAACGACTTTGGTTTGTATCTTTTATTTTTCTGGTCTGTTGAATATAAATATAACCTGTGCACGTTGGTTTATATTTTTTTCTATAGGGATTTATCTCCATATTATGCTTCTTTTAACTTAAAAAAAAAAATCTTTTAAAAAAAAAACCTACACGTTTCTACCGGTTCGTTCATGCGAATGCACTCGTCGTCGGAACCCTGAAGACTGCATGAACATCGACAATACATTTGTACATAGTGGCACAACGGCGAAACATATTAATGTTGTTCACTGATATGATATGTAACGCGTGTATACGTTTAGGCTCAATGCGCTTAAAACCCTTTTTTTAATAATCCGCGATGTCGGGTTAAAATAAATTGACAACTATATTTACTTAATCGAAAACGTTTTTCTATTGTCCCGTCCGTTAATGCAGTCATCGTTAAGAAGCGGTACGTTTTACGTTAGACCGGTTCAAACGAGTCTTATTTTTAACGTACCTAAGCACGTTTATTATAATAGTTCGTACGCTCGTTCGTTCGCGGTGATGGTGGTGTGGGGCAGAGGAAAACGAAATGATCAATCAACTCGTTTGTTTGAAATTTGTTCGAAATCTAATTTAATACGCGAGAATGTAACGAATAACAATTTTGGATTTCCGTTTTATCGAAATGTCCGAACGCGTATTATTTGTTCGTTAAATTAAAAAAAAAAAACAACAACAACTAATGGATCGCGCGTACTATTTGTAAACACGAATATGTTAAAATTTAAGGAGAAACGCGGAGTAGTGATATAAATAATTGGAAAGTTATCAACGTTTATCGAATATTTATTGACTCGATAATTCTTTTTTTTTGTAAATTCTATTTTCTTAATATTTATTACGGAAATAATAATAATAAATACGAGTATAGGGACGGTATTTCCGAAATTTGGAGTTTCGCGTAGGAATAAAAAAATATCATTACGGTCGCGTTGTAAGAGGAGCTTTATAAAACGGTAAAAGTCACGATTTTCAAACATCGCGACGCAGACAGTTCGTCCACGATTTGTTGAATACGTTTTCGTTCCAATTATATGGTTTTCGAAACAAAACCGAACGTTCGTAAACGTGCACGGGTATAATGTATTTCGGGATAAAATTTTCCGCTCACTTCAGTATACTCCTTTTCGATAAGCGAATCTTCGTAGAATCACGCGAAGTATAATATAATATCGTTTCCGGGGTAGGTTTGGATATCGTTATTTGTACGTGTTAATTACGTTTTAAACCGTCGAATATTGATTTTGGTGTGACTTCGATATTGGCTTGTTAGTTTCGATTTACTGGCAATCGGTTTCGAGTCACGATTTCGATAGATTTCTGTTTAAAAGTGAAAACTCGACGCTTACTCTACGACGACGCGTTTTCGGTCGCGAAAGTAATACAAAAGTAAAATTACGCCGCGAGTACGCGCGAAGAATATAGGGACTACTTTGAAAAACGTAGGCGTATTTCGCCGTCGCGTTTACCAACGAACTGTTACGACAGGACAACAGCATTACGACGTGAAGTATTGTGGCTGAGATATGATTTACTAATTATGTTTCCCGTATAAAACCGTAGCGTACAAATAGTAAACGAGCTAGCGGGCGTAAAGAGATTTTTCGGACTTTCGGCACATTCGGCCTAAACGTGTCGGTAACCGGGTCCCTCTCTTCTCACTCGTTTCGGATCCATTTGGACCGTGAACGATCGCCGTTTGTTGATCACTGCGCGGGTTTTCCGAAACGGCGGATGCCGTCGGCCGACGATTAATCACCGACGACGGACCGTTTATGGGCGCGTCGTGACGGACGGACATCTCGCCGTTCGTGTCAGCGACGACGGCGCCCTCCGATCCACGCTTGCGGGTACACGCGCAACGCGATATGGAAGTACGGGTACCGGTCGTGCGAGTTCGTTCGTTCGTTCTTCGGGAACCGCCGTGGCATGTCCGCCGGGACCCGCGGAGAACCAGCCGGCCGATGACTAATGACCTCGCCGGTAAAATTACAATTAAAACCACGCACCGTTCCGGACTGCCGCTACCCACCGTCTGACCCGTTGGCCCAAACGTCAACCGACAACGAGACGACACTCTCTTGTCGTCGACTACTGCAAACGAACGCGAATTCCGAACACGAAAATCGTAAATTCGTCCCACACGCGCATTCGTATACATACACACACACACACACACACATATATATATATAAAGAGGGAGAAGACGGAGAACCATAAACCTAAAATTCAATACTCGTTCGTGACTTAGGTAAATTCGGAATTTTTATAACGACGAAATAATTAGTTTCAATGGTTTTCGTCGCGTTTAAATAATTAAACTAGGTACGTAGTGTTTACTTCGTATCCCTCTTACGTGTGTTTAGGGCTACCGACAGCGGCAATTAATACATGCGGGGCATCCGTGTGGTCAGAAACGTTCGTCTAAATGATTTGTACTGTAAGTTCACGAGCCGTCAGTACGTAAGAACCGCGCGTTCGAACGTGTTATATTTAAATGCTCGTGACACGCGGCGATTTGGACAAGCTAATTTCCAAATGGCGTGCGATTTTGACGATTCCGATTTTAACTTTCTTCTACGCAATTCAATCACCAACTATTGTAAATAATATATCTTTATGATATCGTAAAAATTATACGTCGCCTCGATTTTCTTTCTATGGTCTCATTACGTTTGTTCATGATATTCGACGTAAAAGATGATTTACGTTTAGAAACGTTCAACGAGCCCTGCGGGCGCTACGGAAGCATCGGTTCAAGTGTGCCATTTAAACAGAAGGATTTTAGAGTTGTATTATTATTTCGAATTTGGATGCAACGATCGCGGTTGGAAAAACGAACGAAACCCTGTTCTTTGTCGTTTTGCGATATCGAAATTTATCAGTTTGGACCGAGTATTATGGAAAACGATTTTTTAATATTTTCGAAAACGTCGTTAAAATGTTACACGTCGAGATCGTAAACGGTTTCAACCGTTCGCCGTAAAACGCGCACGTTCCAAACGAATAAGTTCGTGAAAAGTTTTCGCTTTTGTCCCTCGCGTACGTCTACGATTAGCATTAGTCGAACTTTGTTCCGTCTTCGGAAATCGATAAACATTTTCGTTTCGAGCGCATTGTAACAACAAATACATTTACGAGCGTATCGCGTGTTAAATAATACGTCTAATGCAAATGTTCTTACTCTAATAGTTGTTAACGGCCGTAAAACGGTATCAGACAAATACTCAAGAATTAAATAGTTCCTTCGATTATTGTAGAGCTTCCCGAATACTTAGCGAACGGTCCTCGGTGTCGGGTTTCATTGTAAATAACACTTACAATTTAGCTTATACTTTACCGCACGAACGAATACGTACTGTACTGTGACTTTATTAAATTATATAGATTGTCGTGGGTAAGTCGGGTGATATGTTCGAAAATATTATTACGTCTCGGGTCCCGAGCCATTTCGCGACTGTTACGTATTTTCGAAAAAGCGAATTTACATAAAAATCGTCGCACCCGGACTCACGAGTTCTCTGATTTATGACTTTCGTGACCCGAACCGCTATTGTCTAACACGTTTAAGCAGACAACCGTTCGTGGAGAACCCCAGAGAAATTCAAACGTACACTCGAGAAATAATTTTTTTTTTGTTTAGCGCACAAGTGTTTTATCTTCGTACACGTCGTTATTGTGAACAACGTTCCTGCCAACTTCAAAACAGACCCGCGTTACGTGTCGTCGAAAAATATCATTTCGCCGTTTTGAATCCGAACAATGGAAATTTGTATTTGCAAAAGTTTCGCGCACACTTCCCACCGTTAATTATTCGTATTATTAAATATTAACGCGACGATCGACCCTATTGTGTTTCGCGATCGTTCACGCGTCGGATTTTATTGATTACACGTTTTACACGACGGGCTGCTCAGTTAGTAGCTCGAAAACGATTCATGAGAACACGGATATTCCCGGGACAAATTTCAATTTAATTAATTTTCTCTAACCCTCGTTAGCGACGGCATACTTGAAAATTGGTAACATCGTTTGAATTGGGCGGGTTTAGACACCAGGAACGTGGTCGTCGTTCGTATCGATCAGAATTTAATCCATATCGTGTTCTTCCGATTATTTTCGTTTTTAATACTTTTCGTATTTTATTTCTCAAATAGTTACGAAATTCGCGGACAATTGGTGAAAACGCGCCACTAAAAGAAGAACATCGTATCTTAAAAGAATACACGCTGGCCACCATCGAGTATAACCGATAATAACCGCCCTTGGTTACGGCGAGTGGTCGTTGTTATTAGCGGGTAATATCGTATTTCGTTGCTTCGTAGTGATTTGTTAACGACGAATAATACAAACATCGTCTTTTTAAACGCGAGCGATTATTAAACCGTCAGTTTTATTCGTACATTCAATACCGTTTATCGCCAAAAACCGATTCTTACTTGGGATTTTGACAAAGAACAGCGATCGTACGCAAATCATGGACGAACCGTCGACGAGTGGTAATAGAACGGACACGAATACGAACACGATCGTCGACAAGGTTCGCGGGGTGAGTGGCACGTGTAGTGGCGTACTTAGATCTGAATTTCGGGGGGGGGGGAGGGAGTTAATTTTTAAATAAAAAAATCGGACGACCCTAACGAAACAGGACACATTATAAACGTTGATAGATTATTCATTTTTAACGAATACGTTAAATTATAACGTGTATTGAAGTTTAAAAATATTTTAGTTTTTCGTTATTATCGACTAAAAATATACGTTTCGTAAGAAATTAAATTTTCGGGAGAGGTTTTATCAAAGTGACTTACTGCGGCAGTACCGGACCGGCGAACGGAACGAGAACAGTTTGTGGTACCGGTGCCCGGCGAGTTGGACCACGGAGATGGTCAAGTATTACACGACAATCAGCCGGTCGAAGCGGAATTACGATTACGAGAAAGTACTAAGAAGAATCGGAAAGAAGCACGGATCGAGCCCGTCTGATTGGACAGTGAATCCGAGAGATGTGGCGTGTGGCGTGAGACGTCAAGGCGTTACGTTGTCGCCACCACCGCCGCCGCCGCCGCCGTCGAAGTACAGCGTTAGGAGATATAACCACTGTACCGACGGAAAATACCGTGAACGGGAAAGGCGCGACGTGTGCATCATGTGTGGGACGGTGGGACACGAACGGAAGGATTGCGATGAGAGTTTGTGTTTGTCGTGCGGCGCTCCACAGCGTGGGTTTCCGGACAGTTGCGAACAGTGTGAACCGCGTCGAAAATGTACCGTACGTCAAGAGTTCGGACACGACCAGAAACGGTGCCCGGAGAACTGGCGACGGTTTCACGACATTACTTCTACGGCGCCGCTCGAAGTCGACGATTCGCACGGCCGGCCGTCTATTTCTCGGGCGCGCCCGAAGGGTGAACGTGTAATACCGGCGGTATCGGCGTCGTTTATTGCTTCCGTTATCGAAGGTTTGACGCACGACCGTAGCGACGGACCGAGTAGATCCAAAATCCGTAAGACGACCGAAAACCCTAAAACAAATTGATTTCCGTTGTAAATATTTCGTTAACCGTTTACGTACATACTAATTTACGTTAGGCGTGTGCGTTTCGTTAATATATAACTTTATTTCGAAAATGTTTTACTCTCGGCGGTATCGAATAATATTCGAAAAACGACATATCCCAGTAGAAAATACTTACGGACAACTCCGATTGTTACGCATTACGCGATATAATATAACGCGCTAAATTGTTTAGTTAATTACATTTTGTTTTGAAAAATTCGAAATCTCGAATAATGGATATTCCATTGCGGCGTGACATTTTGGGAAAAATCTACGTGATAATGACCAGAAAAAACTTTTCAAATTCGGAGTAATAAGTGTAAATACCGTTTTCGGGAAATTTCGGGTTTTGATTATAATTCGGGAAACTATCGTCGAATGAATCGAGTGTAAAAAATCCGTTAAACGAAGCGCCCACCGAATAGGGCGCATCGACGTGTGAGTTGTTCGCGAATATCTAAGCTTACGCGATATAATGTATTACGCACGCCCGGGCCGGAGTATTTAACTGTGCGCGTCGCGTATAAACGTAGTTTTCGTACTCGAATTTATCTCGTAAATAAACGACGTCCACTATAAACGAACACGACGAAATTATACGAGCGCAATTTATAATCGCCGAGTTCAACGCACGCCCGGAAATGTCGTCGAGATTCCCGTGTAGAGATATACGAGATTGTCGTATAAATCGCGAAAATTGGCGGTCGAATGTATATATAAATACGGTTTGGTCGAAGGGGCTCGGAAACGCGTTTTACCGACATTTCCATAATTTCGTACGTCTCGTAAACTTTTTACATGGTGCGCGTCGTTACTACCGCCCGCGACCGTGTAGTTTATGTACGTGGAAAACGTACGTATTTGTTAATGCGATTCGGACGTTTCGGTCTTCCGAAATGACGGCACTTTAACCGGTCGATAATATATATATATATATATAAATATTTGACGTACCGTACGATTTTCCGGTAGAGAAGGACGGCGGTATTCTTTCGGGGTTTTTTAATTCGGCCTAAAGACGCGTTTAACGAATCAACGGTACAGCGATAACGAATATGTATACAATTCCGTTCGGTGTTCTAATCGTAATTTCGGCGTAAACGAGTAGCGGAACGGTTCATTGGTTCATATACTCGAGACGACGTTATTTACCTCGTAATATTTTCGAATAGTCGTGGATTTACGATTAGGCTCCGTCAATGTTTGAACGGAAATTCTATCGTATTTGGTTCGTAAACTATCGTCGGATAATTAAAATTCTGGCGGAAAATGGTCGACGAACACGAGTCGCACGTATTACTGCTACCCGTATATAGAAATAAAATCGATTATTTTTCTTCAAAATCCTATCGGCTCGTTCGTTCTCGAGTCGCATTCGTCAACCTTTCCGTTCAATTGCGTAAAACTCGTCGCGTTTCTAAAATTGGGCGATTTATCTTGCCCCGTAATTTTTCGCGTATAATCCGAACACGTTTTCCGTTGTAATTTGTCTTCGAGAACATTTCCCCTCTCGAGCGGTCACCCAGCTAAGTAGCGTTTTTCTTTAAAAGATACCCGAGACTTAGGCAATTCCCTCGGTTAGATTTGGACGATACGAGTGCTGTTGCCGTCGTCGAATTAGTAGTAAACGGATATAATATTATCAGGGCGAGTGAGCAACGTAATACCGTTGTCGTAGCATAGCGCGTGTGCGTGCGCGAGCGTATACACACAATGCGCGGCTCGAGGCGATACGATAAGGAAAAAATAAATTTAGATTACATTTCCAAACAATTTCGGCGGATGAGTTGCATTTTCCCGGCAAAGTTGGAAGTCCGTTACGATAATAATACGATCGGATTTTATTCCCGAAACGATATTATCGGATTTAACGACGATAAAGTACGCCGCGCTTGGAGCCGAGTTTTTGTTCAAATTAAATTTCGTTATTGTTCGTATTTTCGACGAAGAACGAACAAATTTCGGAGTATCCAATTACGTATTTTCTAAAAAAATAAAATATAATAAATACTCGAGTTCCGACGACGTTTTAAAAAAGCAGTATAGATTCTACGTTTTTTTTTTTTGACAATTATTTTGAGACAGCGTTATTTGTGTAACATACATTTTATTGAAAGAGACGGTCCTTATTCGAACCGAAAATTTTCGGCAGGAGCGACGACGATAGGTCTCTTAACGTTACTTCAGCGTATCGTCTCGTCGTAACGTATACACAAGTGGCTCGTGCGTCTCGTTAAATAAAAACTTGCGGCGCGGATCTCGATTAATTTTCCAAGGTCGGACGGAAAGTAAAGCGCTTTGTGCCGACGCGTGTACTTGTGTAGGGTAAATGTTCGACGCGAGACGACACTCGAGAGTGGTAAAATTTAAGCCGCGAACGTTTCGAAATATTTTACTCGCGCGTTAAGTTTTATCGTACTTCGCGAAATTTCGCCGTTGAATTTCGTAATATTTCACGACTGATTCCGCTGAAAATTCGACGAGTCGTCATAAATACGGCAGAACGCGTTCCAATATATTTTCAGAATTTTTCGTATATATTTACACGCACAGACGATAAAACGTGAACGTTCGTCAACGAATTAATCAAATTATATTTCGACGAATAATTATTTTTATATCGCAACGTTTTTCCTCGCCTTTCTTTTTTCCGTCAATTAAATCGCGAATTATTCGAATACGACAAATATTCGGATATCAATTACAAATCGGTTTATTTACGAGTTAAAAGAAAACAAATATTTTTTCGTATTCCAAAACACGAAGTATGGCGTAACAAAACCAATGGAACGTAAGGTTGACGAGACGCGAACATACTCGTCCAAAAAAACGAACAAACGTTTCGATTCAAAGAGTACATTTCTACGCGCGAGAGTTTTCGAAAACACTTTCGACGATAGTTCGCGATAGAATGACCGTAAACAGCCGTCCATTACGAAACCTCGGGAAGTTCATCCGATTTCCGACGCGAAAAAGTCACGCCACTATTTGTGTACAATAAGCGTTACGAACACAAGTGGTCCGACGTTGACTACACGTCAACACGTCGCGGAATCGTTTCGAGGACGGTACGTCGGTATCGTTGCCGGTAAATAATGAAAACGGAAAAAAAATTGTAGACTTTCCGCGCGGCGGATTTCCGTGCGAACATTCGTGCGGCCTAACCGTTGGACAATCGCTCGCGTTTCTGATGGCGTTGTGGTTGACGAATACCGGCGGAACGGTAACAACATTTCGGGGATAACGCCCGCGGGTGCGACCGACCGGGACGACCGAAGAAGTGTTACGTAAAAATTCCAATAGCGCACACGGCCGCGCGGCGTTCCAAACGGTCTTACGATATAAAGGCCCGAGTGTGTATGAGTGTGTGTGTGTGTGTATAAGGGAAACAAGGATTTCTGGCCGCCCTTCGTAACGTTATTCCGTCGCCCGATATAATTTATTTTGGCGTTTTCCCGTCCTATACGCGTACACGCGTTTGTTCGACAATGTATGTATATATACACACACACACACTAACACGTGTATATATATATATACGCACCCGTTAAAACGACCGAATACTTCCTCGGGTATGCGCGATTTTCATTAAAACAAAAACACCTTAAACGTATGTACGGTAGGTGAGTAGACAGATACGGCGTTATGTATACGTACGCGACAGCGTCTCTATAGAACAATACCGCGGGGAGGGAAAAAACGGCCGGAAAAAATGACGTCCGCCACAACGTCGCGCCCGTCCGCCTGCTGGCACCGGTGTCGTCATTGTTTTCGGCCAAATTCCATTTAGAAGGTGTACACGACGCGTTTCATACACACACACACACACACACGAGCAACGCGCGCGTACGTCTTTATGTTTAAATGTAATTAAAAAGTTTTGCGGAGAACCGGGGGAGTGTACACGAGCGTAAAACTCCTCGTGTAGAACTCCGAAATTGTTTTCGAAACGTCAGCGTAATATGGAAAACGTAGACGTACACGTACATACACACGCGTATATATATATATCATGTAACAGTGGCGAATGAAAATTGTTGAAAACAAATTTCCATCGAATTTCCGCACGTCGCGACCGAAGGAAAAAACCGAATCCGGTTCTTCGGGGTCCGTAATTGAAAAAAATAAAAAACATATTTCCACGCGGAAATTAAAGAAGAAAAATACGCTTTCCTCCCGCGTACAATAAGGCGTATAATAAGCTCGTACGCGCAAATTCCGAAGTTTCCAAATCATTTCCGGCACACGTCGCGCGACGAAAATCAATTTCACGAAATTACCCGTTACCTACGTGAACTCTATAGTCGTTTCGTTCTTTCGATTCACGCGCTCGTTCGTAGAATATTGTTATTATTATTATTATTATACGGCTTTCGAACGCCTTACAATCGATCGTTTTCGTTTTCGCGGTTAATTAAACCTTTTCGTTCGTTTGTACTCGCGGCTTTATAAACATGGCCGCCCGGGTTGTTCTAATTATTAAACAACCCTCGAACCTCTCGAAAAGTCGAATTTCGTTCGGTTTTCAGTGGCGCGATGTACGCCGAATTAACCCGCGACTATATTTATATTCGAAATAACGCTATCGTCGTCGTTTCGTTTACGAACGGCGGCCGCCGCGAAACGTCTATTCCTCTTCGAAAGTATAAAAGCTTCGTTCCTAAAATAGTGACGTTCGATATCGGGAACACCCAAAGACATTATTTCCCATTACGTTGTATAAGGCGAAACCATTGCGACGTCTATTTATATATACATACATTTTATAGAGACGTACGAATTAATTTTGTACATAATAATACGGCGAATAGCCGCCAAAGTTTTGTTTCGGTAATTTCGTTGTTCGAATTATTTATAGATTATTTTCATATTTTCCACCATTATACCGTACATTTTCATGAAATTAACGGGTTCACGTCCGTACTATATAACGCATTTCGATAGTTATTCGATTAATTCAATAAATCTAAAACTATCGTATCGTATATATAATTAATTATTTGTATTCGTTAGTAAACTTTCCCTCGTTACGGTTACACGGCTATTTCGTAATTCTTTATTTCTTTTAAATAAATGCGCCTGTTTGATTGACGAGAGGTCTTCGCTTTATACGAAAAAACCCCCGAGAAATCTCTCCAAACGGATAACAATTAACTCTTGTTTACTCGGTCAATAGTTAAATATAACGCTGTTGGTCTGTTTGAAACGATTAATATTGCACCATCGCTGTAGAACGCCGTACGTTGTTCCGAGTTTTATAAAAAACAAAAAACGATTAATTACGTTAAAATATCGTTAAGATACTTTTAAATATATTTAATCGATAAATCACTCGGAACACGTCGGCTCGTAAAATGGACGCGAACGTTTACGTTTGACTTCGCGATCTAGTCACGCAATTCGTTAAAAAGGAAAGGTTCGCCAAGTGGACGCAACGTAATATGGTTGATCGATACATAAACTTCGGAAACTGTGTAAAAATGTTTAAATATCCGTCGTGTGACACTTTCAATTGTAGTGCACACACTTTCGAAAACTCGCGGTTCAATTTATATTATATAGAAAACGAGACGAAAATTATCGGACCACCTTAAAAGTGCCCTTCGTACAATACGGTCGTATAATCGATTTTGGATTTATTTTAAAACGTGTGTTAACGGATTTTTTTTCTATTGTCGAAACTTCGGAATGTCACTATTTTCTTTCTTTATATACGTAATACCAAATCGTATTTTACAAAAATACGAAAAAAATTGTCGATTACCTATATAGGTGTTATTTGAAAGTACTCGTGTCCACTTAAGACGTTTCTTTTTTGTTAAGGACGTTGTTCGCCGAATTTACAACGTTTCGGGTTTTACCGTTTTTATTTCCTATACTTGCGCTCAATCTCCCTGTAGAAAAACACGCGAAAACGTAATATCGTTATTTATTCGCTACAAACAAAGGCGTGTCTAACAACTGTTTCCACGCGTAGTGTAGAATTTATAGCTATACACGGTAATAAAATTCGGAAATTCGCGTCACTATTTAAACAGATTTCGCGTTTTTGGTCGGCCGAAACGGTTTTTTTTTTAGCGAAAACGTCGTTAATTTCGTTACTCGCGCGAACGTCAAAGTATTCGTTATTTTTGGAATATCTCTCGTTTGGATCGTACGATTACGCCCGAATTATTTTCGCAACCGACTAAAATCGATTATCCCAGTAACTAAACGTCGAAACTCGGCGTTTTATAATAAAATCGGCGATCCGTTTGTTTTCAAGAAAAGCGGTACACCGCGTGACCCTATAAAATTTGTCCAATTCGACGTGTTTAGAGGAATATTGGTGTCCCACTGTCGATTAGTAATTTCCCATCGACGTATGACATAGTGACGGTGTGAACGACTAATTGGAAAGTACGGTCGCGGCGTACGCTTTTCCGCCGTACAGATAAAATCAAATTGTCGTACGCAACGGTTATACTTTTGGACGTAAATTATTTCTATAACAATAATACGCGCGCACGCACGCCCGCGAATAAACGTTAATTATTATCGGACGTTTATATTTTGCGAACGAACGATTCAAGTATAACGAAAAAACTACGTCACTTTAACGTTATCCGAACCTGTTTGATTCTAACAACACTCAGCTTCGTCAGTCGGTATACACGCGATATAAATCATAAATGCATTATTCTCGGGCGCGACGTATCGTCGCCGTTTCTTCGGGACGGATTATTTTCGTTTTTTTTACTCGATCCATCATTCGTCTCCGCGCAACGGCAATATATAATGTACACACACGCGCGCAGTACGTCTATTGAAAACGTTACGAACGTCGTGCAACGCCAGACGACGCCGTTTACACGGGCCGTTTGCCTCGTGGAGCGTTCGCCGCGGCGCAGTGTATTTCGACGAAGCATAGGTAGGCAAACAAGTATATATTGTATACACGCGCAGGGACTAAATAATCTTTTACAGAGACGCCTTCGCCGAGATTTCCCACCGTACAATGTCGTCATTGTCCTATCGGTACGCCGTTATTGTCGTCCCCGCGAAACGTTTTCGGTATACGCGGTTATTACCCGCGTGGACCGCGTTCACGCGCACAATTGTCCCGTCCTGCGACTTTCAAAGAATTCCTTTCATCATTATTATTGTATTGTACGTCGGTGTACGACACGTTCAAATCTTTACGATCATCCTCCTCCTCCTCTTCCTGCTTCTTCTACACCTTTTCCATCGACAACGACGACGTTCTAGGAATAAAAATTTTCGTACGATAATATTGTTCCGCGCCCGATCGTGTTGTACGCGACAGTAATAATACGATATTATTATTATTATTATTATTATTATTGTAACGCAGTAACATAAACTTTCCGTATATTGTGTACAACGACGGAGGCGGTGGCCGTTTCTTTATCGAACACCCTCCGCCCAGAGCAGAATCGCCGCCGCCATGTACGCGTATTTTATTACGCGTTCTGGAATTCGCGTTTCCGTAAATAAAGTCCGACCCCGACCCTGGCACCCCCTCCCCCTAACACAGTATTACGCCTACGGTATCGATACGCCCGTTACACGTGCACGCGGGGTATTAGTTTCTGGACGTTACCGCGCGTTATTTCGCCCGAAAAATCTGGCCCGGATTAGTCGACGTCGCTCGTAGTAAACTAAGTGTAGGGCTTTTACGATGTTCGCGAAATAAAACTACGAGAAGTCCGCGTCGCCTACAAAAACCCATCGAGTCGGTAAAAACTTATCCGAAACAATAATAAACAACAATAGACGGATAACGAAATCGTTCTATATACGAAATTATATTATCTCGAAGTATTACGTATCATATAGTCCAACGATAAGTTTTACATTTTTTAGACGTGATAACGATATTACCGTGCGTACATCTCGCGCGTTCCTAACGGCCAAACAATTTAATTACGTTTTGAAAAGCGAATTTCAAAATTTACGACGTTAATTAATTTCATAAGCTGTCGATGGCGCGCGAAAAAATCCCGTCGGTGAGAAAAAAAATACGCACGCGACTACGCTCACTTCGCTAAAAGAAATTGACGTTTTCATAAGCGTCGGAAAATCAAAACGAAAAGTCGCGTTTTTAATCTTTCGTGAACGTTGCTTTTTAAAAAAAATTCTGTTCACGAAACGGCTAATTGAGGTTTTGTAAAAAAAAAAATAAAACGCGAAACGAAAGTTTACATTTTTAATCGTAAGAAAATTTAAAAATCGCTTAAATACGACGAGAATTTAAAAATATCGAACGAAAGTTTTCGCCGCATTATTCAGGTCTCCGTAGGGTAATAACAGTACCCTATCTATGGCGATTTCTAAATATACGTGTATACGTCGACAATTACGTATAAGAATTTTAAAAATGTCTTCGAAAAATATCGCACGTCACCTCAAAACATGGTATTTATTCACGATAGTAAAACGCTCCGGATAACGTCAACGATCGATTTAAGAATATTCTTTACCGATTATTGTACGCGGTACGCATTCGGTCGATTTTGTATTTATAAACAGTCGTTCGATTTTCGTTACTGTTTCGGCGTTCGTTCTACGATTCGTCGTCCACTTCGACGCGCTCCGCGTTCTAAATTAATACCCGCACAGTCGGTTACAAACGGACTTGGAACATCGGTTATTTCTGCTCTCGGTCCGGCCGTTCACCGTAATCTAAAGTAAACGCGTCCGAGAGCGAGATTTTGGGAAAACCAACACGGCGTCTTCGTTCTTAAGGACCGCCATCGAATACGGTAAAACGAGATGGTCACACTGTTAATTTTTCCGACGTCGAGTTTATCGATTACGCGGCACGGTTTCTGGACGTACGAACACAGCGATCGTTCGCCCCTCTCGTACAATAATAATTGTGCAATACAATAATAACTAAAAACGTTTCGAATCGTAAACGCCGGACGGGGGACGCGCGGGGCCGCGGCGTACCGGCGCGAATTTGGCCGCGTTACGCGGAACGGTAATTGTTTCGGCGGCACGGGAGCCATTCGGAACGACGCGTATTCGTACGGACGCAAAGATCGAACCCGATTCGCGGTAAACAGTAAGTTAAAATACAACGGTGAACCGTGGCGACGTCGTCGTCGTATTGTGTAGCTTACGAATAATACGGCTTTATTCGAAACGAAATACGACGACGCGACACGTTATATCGTCGTCGCTATATTACATAACGTGTTACGCGTATATTCGGCGCGTGTCGATATTAATCCGATAGAATTATACGCGCGCGCGTGTGTATATACGTACTTATATAAGTATACGTCGGATTGGCCGAAAGCCGTATTTTCTGACCGGAGAGAGGCCGCACGATTTTCCCGATACGAAAACGAAAAAAAATGTAGGCGAAAAGACGTCCCGAATACCGAAACCGTCGTTAACACCCCGTAATTTTCGTCGCCGTCTCGTATCCGCCCACGTTATTAGAATATTTCCCCCTCGAGTCATCCGATACCGTCTTATCGAATACCGTATCGCGTACGTTATTACGGGCCACGATCGCGGTCGAAAATCTCCGTCTCGGAAGTGCGTATTATATTTTCTAAACGCGTACGAAACCGCGACGGAGATCACGACCTCCGGCCGTTATGGGTCTTCCGCCGAGTGATATTTCATCGTCGGATCATCCGTTGCCGCCGCCGCCGTCGCTGCCGCCGCGCAGGCGCGTGCACGTCTTCACGGGGCTTCTTCGGGCCCGGATGGACTGAACGAAAAAAAAAAACAACAAAATAATTATAATAAAAACAAAACCCCGTCCTTATTTCACGCGCGACCTGTTGCCCGAACGTATATTATTATTATTATTATTATTATTATTATTATACATATTCGGTTCCGCGAACGCGAGCAGACGGATGGAATTATACCTGCGAAGATCGCCGCGAGTATTATATTATTTACGTGAAAAATAATAGTCGGAAAAAACAATACGACCGTCGGAGTGAACGTAATGTTGTTTTTAACGGTCTTCCGATTTTATTATTGTTGTTATTATTATTATTATTATTATTATTATTTTAAGAATTTCGTTCCGCGATTGTCGTTCGTATTACTCAACTGTGTGTGTATGTAATATTTTTCACGAGATCGTAAAGTCACCGCGGCCGCGGCCGCGGCGAAAACGAGTTTGATCTTTTTCGTTTTTACGCCGGTTATCTCGTTATACGCGTTTTGTTGTTCCACGGCCCTAAACGATTATTATTACGACCGCGACGGAAAACGTAAATTACGATCGATAAAACCGAACGATATTGGGGTCTTTTTATATATATATATATATATATATATATAATTTTTTTTAGTTTTACGCGCCCGTGACTGAAAACGGTACGGTTTATTGTAACGAAATATGCGAACCGACGAATGAGAGCGCGTAACGCCGCAATTTTTCGGGCGTTCTTCTATTCTCGAGCGAAAATATTTTCCTATGAAGCCAGTAAAAAAACACGTCCCCGGCCATAGAACGTGTTGTTGTTTTATCCGTGGCGATTTTGAGACTTAATATCGGCCCGAATGGTACCTGTATTCCCGCGTTTCTCGGAATTTACTTTTTGTCCACGCTACCGTATAGGCGTTATGGCAGTGTGTGTTTACGAAAAGTAAACGAATTTATTCGTACGCGACGAATGAGCAGAAATTTTTCAATAGTCCCTCGCGTTTTATTATTACTTTGTTTGTTTAACAAATATCGTTTCGTCGTTTTGAAAAAAAATGTCTTTTTTTCATTTCGTCGGACGAAATTCTTATAAGTTAATCTTAGTTAATTAGTTAATATTAAAAATGTATTCTATATATAAAACCAAAATATAAAGTTTAGCCGCTGGGTTTCTTCTTTTCTCATGTTACTCATGTCGTGCAACACCACACAGCACATATTCTTATTCTAAATAACTTCACAGAGTGTATATTTTAATAAAAAATAAAATATATATATATATGTTTTCGGATTTTTTCGAAACGAAATTATGTCGATTATATAACTGTAGACCGTATAAATTCAATTTACTATTGATAAACACAGCCTTTCGGTAGTTTCGAAATTGACTATAACTAAACGAGTATATATAATTCGTCAGAATTTATAACAACCGTCGCGGTAATAAAAACTGAAGAGATTCGGATAACGTAACGGAAATAACTGACCGTATTCTAATTTGTGGAAGAAAAGGTCTAACCTTGTTTGGAATTAAATAATGGCGGACAAATCGTTTTACGCGATCGCCACGACGACGAGTCCGTAAATATTTCGGTCGTGACTCGCCGCCACGTGTTATCGTTGAACACGACCGCGTTACAGACCGGAATGACACGGAAAATGAAACACGAATATTACGTTTCCCGATTTAAATTCGAAACGGCCGAACAAAATTGATCCCGTCCGAGTTAAGTTTTGGATAGTTTGCGTTACTTGTTCGAGTTCAGTTTTTGCGTCGATTTTTCGCGCGAAAGTGTGTATACACGTATAAAAATAACTAGATTATATTATCACTCGGCTTTTACCACGAAAACAAAAAGGCCGTGCCAAGCCCGCGAACGAAATGCGCCGTCCTGGACAACACACACACACACACACACACAGGCATTATGTCCATAACACCTTTTCCGGAAGGTAAAAATATTATTTTTATTTTCGTAAAAGAGATTTTCGAAAACAATTCACGCGAACGGTCTCGTTATGAGCGGCGATATAAAGGGCGCGCCAGGGCTATATAGAACTCCGTATGACCGCAATTATTTTTTTATGTACACATATACAATACACCACTGCGGTGGACACTTTAGGGTCGACGACGGCGGCGTTTGCTCACGAGGGTGTAACAAATACGCGAGTAGTTATTTCAAACTTTAAACGAACCGACGCGTTATTATTATTTTACGTAATATACCGTCGGACGTCCGTAATTCCGGTTTAAGTGATTCAACGAGTCGTAGTTTGGCGTCGCGTGGTTAAAAAAGATACTAATTTGTTCCGTTTCGAAATACTCTTTCGCGTTCGTGTAACTCTGAACTGCTCGGTTAGTGACGGACATAAGCGATCCGTGAATTCGGGCGATTTCAAATATTCCGTCCGATCAATTCGTAACAACGAGATGAAAAACCTGTATACCAGATAAAAAGAAAACGTCGAGTCGGGCTGAAATGTGTGAGCCCGAAATGGACATTCGATCTAGAAGCGGTATAGTAAAGAACGAACACGGGTACGATCGAAAATAATTTTACAATATTAGCGAAGCCGCGCTTTTAATTTCGATTCGATAAATCGCGTAGCTATACTTTATTCGTCGGACGCGAAATGTACAAAAGTTAACGCGAAAACGAACGAATCGGTAAGCGGGCGCAGTTTATAGCGTTGATCAGCGAATAGTACTCAATACGGCGATTTATTGTTGTACGTATAACGAGTAGTTCGCGAAAGACGCGAAATCCGATAAACACGATTGCCGTCCCGGTGTGACGCGACGCCGGGGACTTTTTTCGGGGCCTGTGTATAATATTTAAAAAAGGGACGGTAAAAACGATCGAAGAGCCGACGATTTTTATTGCGCACGGTCATATGAGCGTCAAATAATTGATCCCGCGCGTACGACCGCTACGATAATATTCCGATATTATATATCGTCTATTTGGATCTCGGGGGCCGCATGCGCGTGAATAATCTTTTTTTTTTCGTTAAACGAGTATGTTACGTAATATTCGAAGCTGGGAATACAATTATACAGACGATGATGTGTAGAACACCATATATATAATGGCTCGGAAAGTGCGCGTATGTATAAAACCAAATGGTATTATAAAGTAAATATTCTCGGGACGAAGACTCGCGCGTTGTAATAGGCCGACGTTCGTTCGCGCGAATAGAAAAATAGTAGTAACGCGCACAATGACATTTTTATGTTTCGTTTTTAATTGAACGTACCGAATGTCTAATTAGAAAAACGTTGAATATCGTTCGCTCGTTCGTTCGACATAAAGATCGACACTACCGTACGTCTATTAAAAATCTATTAGCGTCGTCGGAAGTACGTCCCGGCTTTATACGCGAGTTCCGCTTTCGTTTAACGAGAATTCTTCGTATTATGTTCGTATTAAAAACGCGTCGTGATATATTATTGAATACGATTTCTACACGGAACGGACGGAATAAAAAAAGCGCGTTGTTTTTTTCTATTATCTTCGCGTTTATACTTAAGCCGCTTTCCGTAAAGTACCCACGACGAATAATAACGGTCGACTATTTCGTTATGAACGACGGTATTCGTCGCCGGTCGGGCGTCTTAAAAACAAAAATTAGTTCGGGTTTATTAATTCGTGAACGCTCGTTTTGTTGAATTAAGTAAACGATCGAATACTCTGGCAGATGGTAAGCGCGTTCTCAACGATTTCGTCCAAAGTTAAACCCACCGATTAAAACGCTATCGTAGTTCGGCCGTGGGCGATCTATTAGTAAATTTCAAACCGACGGAAAATTATAGTGATTACAAAGGCGTGTACGGAATATTTTAAATAATTTCGAAGTACGAATTATTCGTCGAAACTTATATAGACGACTCGGTTCTTTTTTTGTCGCGCCCTATCTTGGCGCGTTTACTATATACGTGCACAGTTCGTCTAATTTTCGATACCGTTATAAGGCCGACGCGCGAATAAATCGGTTACATCGGAACTACGGCGTAAATTCGAAATGACGTCCAAGTCGAGCCGTAAATAGCTCTCCTTCGGCACGGTGAACGCATCGGCTGGAATACGTCGCGATACCGGTGCAGCGTATAAACGTGAGGCGGTTAAGACGACGAGCTTAATTCGGCTCGAAGGTGATTTCGTCGTATCGTTCTTCGCGTCTAACGGCCGAGGAGTTGAACGAATTGGTGGCGAACCAAAGAAAAAAAAATCCAATCGTACCGCGATATCGTAAATGTACTACGATTTTGGTCGATCGGCGGAGATGGTCGACGACGTGTACACGTTACAAAGACGTAAATACCGTGTTTGTACGCCGGTTTTATTGGACGGGATTAACGGAAAACTTAATTTCCCTCGTCTGTTTATATTGTACGTATGTACGCGCGTGTGTATGCGCGTGCATAACAGAATAAATACAGCTGACAAAACAAACAGACGCTTATCGCGCTAAAAAGGGCTACGGCGGCGGCGGCCGCGTAATCCAATAACGACCCCTTCGTCGTCATTTTTCGTATTCGTCGGCGTAACGAAATAAACCGCGTGGACGACGACGAAAAACCGAAACAATTACGACGATAATAATTCGCATACGATATTTGCGCGCGTAGTACACGACCTGTTCGGTCACCCGCAGCGGCCCGGTGTATATACATCGCCGTGTCCCGGGACGGGACCGCTGCCACGCGCGTTTCCGAAATAATTTGTCGTCATTGTGTCCCCTCGTACCGCGTAAAAGAAGAAAAAATTTGCGCTCGCACACGTGAACGTATATATATGTTTTATACGTTCGTCGAATAATTTATACGACCTAGTTTCGAATGAATTCTAGGCGAGCGAAAAGACACGTGCCTCACCATCGTTTCAACCTCAACCGGCCGAGTTTACACCCACCGTTTTGGGTATTACATGTAAATTTACAACGACGACGACCACCACCGTGGTATACATTTGCCTGTATTCAAATTTAACGAAGCGAGTTCGGAAAATTTCTACGCCCCCGATTTTCCGCGATTACGAGTTCGTAAATATATATATATATAATGTACACATGATCACGATGTTCGAAGAATATATCGAGTACGTTTTATAATATTATAGTCGCGAACTCATCCGAATATATCATTCGTAAATATACTTCGCTAACGGTTCCCTTTTCGGGTTGTTCTTCCTTTTTCTATTGTCGTTCGATTTTCGATTTACGTCCGATCGTCCGGTTTACCGTGTTAGTTTTACATAAGCACCTATCGTATATATATTAGCGGTCTGCTCAGTCTATTATACGGTACGTGTAATGAGTAACATATCGGAGTCGTCCGTAAGTGTTTTCGACTGGGAAATTTCGTTTTTCGAATATTATTCAATACCGCCGAGAGTAAAACGTTTTCGAAATAAAGTTATATATTAACGAAACGCACACGTCTAACGTAAATTAGTATGTACGTAAACGGTTAACGAAATATTTACAACGGAAATCAATTTGTTTTAGGGTTTTCCGTCGTCTTACGGATTTTGGATCTACTCGGTCCGTCGCTACGGTCGTGCGTCGAATCTTCGATAGCGGAAGCAATAAACGACGCCGATACCGCCGGTATTACACGTTCACCCTTCGGGCGCGCCCGAGAAATAGACGGCCGGCCGTGCGAATCGTCGACTTCGAGCGGCGCCGTAGAAGTAATGTCGTGAAACCGTCGCTAGTTCTCCGGGCACCGTTTCTGGTCGTGTCCGAACTCTTGACGTACGGTACATTTTCGACGCGGTTCACACTGTTCGCAACTGTCCGGAAACCCACGCTGTGGAGCGCCGCACGACAAACACAAACTCTCGTTGCAATCCTTCCGTTCGTGTCCCACCGTCCCGCACATGATGCATACGTCACGCCTTTCCCGTTCACGGTATTTTCCGTCGGTACGGTTAGATCTCCTAACTATGTACTTCGACGGCGGCGGCGGTGGCGACAACGTAACGCCTTGACGTCTCGCGCCACATCTCTCGGATTCACTGTCCAATCAGACGGGCTCGATCCGTGCTTCTTTCCGATTCTTCTCAGTACTTTCTCGTAATCGTAATTCCGCTTCGACCGGCTGATTGTCGTGTAATACTTGACCATCTCCGTGGTCCAACTCGCCGGGCACCGGTACCACAAACTGTTCTCGTTCCGTTCGCCGGTCCAGTACTGTCGCAGTAGGTCGCTTCTCGACAATTCCGTAGGGTTTCTGTTCGAGGCCGACGTGCCATTCACACCGCTATCCTCGTCGGCGGCTGTGTCCGTGTCCATCCTGGTACCGCTCGTCGACGGTTCGTTCATGATTCACGTACGTTCGCTGTTGTTTGTCAAAATCTCAAGTCGGATTCGGTTTCCCGCCTCCTTTAAACATCATACGCGCGGACGACTCGTTTTATTATTTCGTATACAATTTATTATTATATTATTTCGTTTTCCTATTATTATTAGTATATTATATTAGTTGTTTCCACGTCGAGGAACACCTATTCTTTATTTACCCATAAACGGTTGTTTAATTAGACGATTTTCACGGTGAAATGCGAATTATCTTCGAACGTAAATTGGTAAATATACGCGATCGAGATAAAATTAGAAAATAAAGTTTAAGCGACTAAAAATTTAGTTTAATTAAACCTTATTAAAGTCTTTATAAGAAACGGTTCTAAAAAACGTGTAAAATATAAAATTTTTAAATATAAGAAAAAAAAGGTAATATATAATATTTTCTATTAATATCTGATGATGATGTTGTCGTAATCGGTAGGGAATAAACTATTGGAATACAACAAATAACTTTATTAGTTTTTATAATACTCGTTGACTTTAAATTTATATATATATATATATATATATATATATATATAT
>JAIPRN010001282.1:0-49710 GCA_025469175.1 Geopemphigus sp. TES_GeoC_2020 | reverse complement strand
TAATAATAATGATAATAATAATAATAATAATAATAATAATAATGATAATGATAATAATAATATAATGTATTGGTGTATTATTTTTCGGTATTTCGAAGAAACTATAAATATTTAATTAACGAAAAACGTTTTTTCTCGACTCCGTATATTCGATTATCAAATCGGTTCTTAGCTTTTTTTTTCTTCATTACCGAAATTAATAAATTAAAATTTGCGCAAATATTATAAATTAAACATATTTTCGTTTATTTCCAGTTCGTGCGGTCGACTTTAAATTGTCCGTATTTTTTTTTGTACGTCTGGTTAATTGGAATGAAATATTATTATTATAATTATTACGAAATATATATATATATATATTTTTTTTTTGTTACCAGTACGATTTCATGCATAGTTAAACCGACGCTTAGGGTTGTATTGTAATATGCGAATTCAATTTGCACGGGGGTAGTATGACGGTGGCTTTAAGGAACAAAAAAATTAGATTGATTTCGGAACGAAAAAAAAAGTAAAACAATACGAAGAGCGACTCGGGGTTGAATCGTCATCGCTGTCGGAATCATAGTGAAATACCGAAGAAAATGTCACGGGATCGTTGCGCAAATCTTAATGACTTTGGCGCGTTCCCGACGTCTTTGGTTTTGGGACAAATTGAATTCTGTCTTCCTCTTCCTCCTTCTCAAAATTGCTTTATCGTTCATAATCGAGTATTTAAATTAAATGTTCGTCCGTTGTTTGCCCATATTATTTCCCCCCACGGCGCTATCAATTATTATTATTATTATTATTATTATTATTTATACCGTTGTAGAAATGATCACTCGAAATAGTACTATATATAGAGTTAAACAGGTATATATAATTATACGCATATATATATATACATTTGTGTGTTGTGTGTGTGTGTGTGTGTGTGTGTGTATGTTAAACGTTAAAATTATTCGATAGCTGGGTTGTTTAACTGAACTTATTGTGGTGGGCAATGTAAAAAGACAAAGACACTCGTCAGAAAGAAAAAATATCTTGGCCGTGTCAAAGATATAAATTAGGGGTTTCGACGGTGAATGTAAATTGTTCCGCACTTTTTATCCATCTTTATTCTAATAGGACTTCGCTGTATACAATTCTTTCTCTTTCATTTTTATCTATTTTCATTGAATTTTATCCTTTACACACCGCCTTTAATGTACATTATATTAAATCAGTAAAACGATTCGTTTAGCTACTAGATGGTAAGATATGTATATACTTTGTAAAACTATACGAAATATAATTAGCTGTAGTTTCGCATGTTCCACTCGAAATTATTTTTAAATTACAGCTATTTACCCGGGGTTTTACGTAAATTACAAGTTTTGTTTTTTTTTAGAACTTCGCGAGATTGGAAACCAAATGATTATTTGACTTTTATAATGTTATCGGGATATATTATTCGAAGGAAACTGTACTTGTTTCAATAACTCGTATCACATTTAATAATGACGTATACTCGCGCATTTTGTATAGAAAAATTCAAATACTGGGTGTACGTATTACGAACGTAATTTGATTTTTTCGAAAACTATTTATCATAGGTACACCGTTATAACGTTTGGTCTGTCAAAATACTACGGTCGAAACACCTGGCCTACTGTTTCCGGTGTCAAGAACAAGCGGTCCGGCAAAGTTGGAGTTGTCGCGTCCGAAAACGATTTTCGAAAAATATCCAAGACCATTTCGTCTCTTGCGAACACAGTTCAGGTTACATTCCGGTACGGTATATAAGTTTCCGTTTATACACGAAAACGTGTTTAGATGTGTGTGTGTAGTATGTGAAAATAATGACAATAAAATATTTGAACACGTGACTTTTATACGGACACATGGCGAACGGAGCAGATGACGTCTAGCTAGTCGACTCTGGGGGATTGTTATATTGAAACCTCCGACGGATTTCATTAACACAGGAAATTAGTTCGTTTACTGGGAGACTTCTTAAAATGTCCGAAAGTTTTATGACGCGCGGGCCCACACACACACAAATACACCAGTTTAATGGCAGTTATTATAAATCTTTCATATTGAGAAAATAACGTTCGTTCAATTACATAGCATACGTGATTGCGTGGATAAAATTGTACAAAAGGTCATAATCGTGTGACTTACGATTTTGGCGAGAAAAAACTAAAAACGGAGATTTTCACCGGTATCGAAAATATTCACGGTTGTAGTCACATTTTAGGTTATTTTAAACGTAATATTGTAGTGAAATTGTCAATAAGAATGAAGGAATTCTCTTGCTATGACGGAAATCGGCCCTATACAATATTTACTAGAGACATTTTAATCGACATATTTTATTACGGTAAACGTACGTTAAGTTTTTCGTTTCCAATAATAGTGATAACTTGTAGCGATAATACGTATGTTATATTCACGTCTCGCATTCCCGTATGATTTATTGTAATTCGTTATTATTCGAAAAAATTATCGTCCAATACGTTTATTTGAAAAAAATTCTTCGTAACATTATATTTATGCGAAACGCAAAACAAATAAATAACACGGTTAAAGTAATCTCACATAAATCACAGCAGTATAAACATTTCGTGTTAAAATAAAATATCCGGTTTCGTAAACGAAAATTGTTTTAAAACGTAAAGCTACGAAGTTTCGATTAAAGAATAATATTCTTGTATATATATATATATATATATATACTTTTTGTCTTTATTATAATGAAAACGAATATTTTAGTGATGCCGTTTGTTTGTCGGCCATAATTACGTCTGAGCGAACCAAGACAATTAATTCGCCGATTTTTATGCAAATCGTTTTTCGAGTAATTTCGTGTTTTAAAATTAATCGTACAGTTAACCACGGCGATATCCACCCAGTTTGGTTGAAATTTCTTCCGCCATTCAATCATAATATTGTATTTATTTTCGAATTGCCGAAAAAATAGTACGTACATACGTGATAACGCCCGAGACGAAATCAACGGTACGGAGCGAGCGTTATTATTTATTTATTCCGACAGACTGTTTGTTGGCCGATAATATACTTTTTGGAAAAACATTATTACGAAAGCGGTTGATTCTTACACGAAATTCATAAAATGAAATACCTTCCTTTGCTTCGACTATACCGCAGTGGCTGGTTCGCCCATCGGCCTCGGGATTTGTTTCGATAAGGGGTGAAGGGAGAAATATTATTAAACATACGGCGGCGATGATGGCGTTTTGCAAGAATATAAAAAACCATTGTACTACGACGAGGTAGTCTAAATTGAAAGTAAACAAGAAGAAAACAGCGAAATAAAATACCCCGTCGATAAATAGTAGGCGTATGTCGATATTAAACAAATTTCCGATGACGATATAATCGCGTTTAGGGAATATTCGAATATGCCGTTCGTTTGTGCCGGCCGGCGTAAATAATCGTACGACGGTACCCTATGTACGTGTATACTTATAAAATAACTGTATTGACCGTGGACGACGACGCGGGCGTTGTTACAAATCGTACTTTTTCGTTTTTAATCCTGCGGCTTCGGGGTTGCTAAGTCGGTTGCCAAAGCCCTCTAGGGGTGAGTACGGGCCGTCCCCCCTCCTTACGAGTACAGGATATCTTATATACATAAAAGGACCGGCCAGAGGCTCCTTCGGGCGTTTTGTCCCCTTTTCGTTCCGACCTCGCGCCCGCATCTCCTCCACCGTCTTTACCGTTCAAAGGGCGCGTGCCCGCGAGTTGCACGTTTCCGTCCGTCTTCGCGAGCTAAATCGTATTACCAGTTACCATACATATACGTGTACTTACGCATAATATACTCGCGTGTATATGTGTGTCCCTGTGGACGACAGCCGATATATAGTCGCGTTAACCACCGCCTTTCCACGTTCACTCTACCCCTCCCCCGTCGTATAATAGGTACGTAAAACCGTTATTTTGTACCGCCAATATACGATTATGTCCACCGCATACTTACGTCACATTCGCACGTGGACACTGCGTCTCGTTTTTATTTTCACGCTAGAAATATTTTTCCCGAACAATTCGGTTCCATACAACGGATGACATTTCATTTATAGAACCATCCTGGTGATATTTATCGACACATTCGTTTAGTTACGTCTGTAATAATTGCGCGTACGATCGGAGAGAAGAGGTGTTACGTAATCGTCGTGTTGTTATTATTATTATTATTTCAAATAAATTATTTTTCAAAAGTCAATAATGTTTTTTTATTTTGTCAGAAATATGCGTCACGCACGCACATCTATCTACATATATTAATATCGTCGGTTACGCTTTGGAATATATTGTACTATATATAAATGTGACATCTAATTAAAAGTCAGGAAGGTCGGGGAGAATGTATTACGGGGTTGCGATAATACGAATAAGTACAAAGGACGAATCAACTGAACATTTAACACTACGGTTATTGCGTATTGAATTTCGTCAAGATTAAACCCGGCCTAACTACGATTAGATATGACGTCGTTCAATTCCATATGGTTGGGTAAATTCGAATTTTCGATTTTCGAAGACGTAATGGAACGTTATCCGGAATAACTGGCATTCGAATTACATCCCTAATGTATATGCGGACACGGAAGGATCTATGTATTGTATAATTATACACATTTCGTACCATAAGTGCGCCACGTCTTGAGGGGTGACGGGGGGTACGGTACACATTAAAGCGATCTCGTTCGCTTTCTCCCTCCTCGTACTGAACGTGTCTCTTACCGCGGAAAAGAATAATTTGCAGCGCGTCCTCGTTCGTACAAATACGCGTGCCACAATAAATATACCGATAACGCGCACCGTTTCCACTTTCGTCGCCGACGTTACGACGTTAGTAGACAAAATACGTACTCTCTCTATTCGTCTCCCACGTGTACACGTGTATTGATTTTATTGGCTGTCGGCGGTTACATGACAAATGAAATAGTCTGTAGGGACTTCGTGATAATCATTTTTCATCGGTGCACGTCAAAAACCGCCATCGCCACCGCGCCACCTCTATTACCGCGCCGGTTATTCTCCCTGTGTTCGTGTAAAATATGTATATAACTCTGTTTTCCCAGGCGAATCGCGAATAATAAATAAGTAAACCTTGTCAGTCGTATTGCGTTGCCAGACGACGATTGTTGTAAGTAAAACAAATATCGAAAAAATGAAATATTATTGTTTTTCTTTCCGTCTTCTTTCTAACGTACGCGACAATGTTGTCAACTTTTTATTTTATTATTATTACTTTCTTTTCCTCGCGTTCTTTTTTACAAACCGAGGACAACAACGACGTTTTTCTAAATAAAGTCAAATTGAATTATTTGTCACGTTTTCATAAAAAATCCTGTGAAGTATGTGTGCTTTTCATCTTAGTACGCTATAGTACTCTGTGTACGTACGAAACGCTATTTTCTAATTACGGAAGAATTCGTTTTTATAAAACGTTCGACAAATGAAACGCAACATAAATTCGAAACAAGTACGGGCGAATTCCTTTGAAATCGGTCTATTTCTCTCCCATTTTAAACGAGTATGTACGGTATACGCTCTGGTTATGATTGAAACGCGTTTTAAAAATATTTTATTTATTTATACTAAGCACGTCGTAAGCACGTTTTTAATGCAAAATTTCGTTGCTGCAAAATGTATTTTATGCACGTATAAATATAATTATTACGAACGAGTACCGTACTACTTAGGATTTGAAACGGTTATTTTATTACGAAAACAAATTTCGGTTTAAACTATCTTTACACCCGTATTTGTCCCTTAATATTTCGTCAAAATTACGAGATTACGTTTTGTCCGTTCCTAGAAATTTGGAGCGTATGGTCAATTCCTTACGATTAAATTATGGGCGAAAAAAATTTACGATGACATTTGTCGTTAAGGAATTCTTCGTGTTTTTGTTTTGTCGAGAAAGGTACGTGAGGTTAAACAAGCTTATCAAAACTATAAACTACGTTTTTATTCTCTTACCCTCCCTTCCAGTCCCGTATAGTAAGTAGTTCTGCAGCGTTCAATCGTTCGCGGTGTGTGTTCTTCGCATATTGTGATTCGAGCGCGCGTAATACAATTTTGGTTCGAAAGATTCGACCGTGGCCAAAATAATATAGTAACCGAAGACGACTTGACGCGAGTATTCGAACAAACGCGTGATTGAAGTTACGAACCTTATGCGTATTGTTTTCTAATAATATTTTACGGTTTTTTTGTGTCAAGTTCTATTCGGACAATTCGAGTATGTCGGTTTTTAATTAAGTAAAAAGGGTACGAAACGTGTACCCATCACCCATCACGTTATTTACATTCAAAACATACATTTAATGTATGTAAATATGTAATATCGGTTGGACGATGTTATATGGCTATACGTGTATGTATCACGGGTATTATATAATAATATCGTTTATGTAAATTTAGAATACACAGTATCTACATACATAATATTCGGAGAGATGTATTAATGTCGGTTGTAAATTATTGTATATATATTTTTTTAACATATTTATTTGGCAGTAAAAATGCTTACGATATTACACGTTATACCTATCATAAGGGATTGAAAATTACACTTCAGATTTTACATTAAGTTAATATAATTAAACGATTCGAACAATTTTGAAAAATTGTGAAAAATGAGGGAAACGAGCGTTTTTAAATTTGACGATTTAACGGAGATTTACATGTAATTGACGGTCCTTACAAAACGTTAATAGAGCGAATGTAATAATAAAAGTGAAAAATGTTCTCTTACCCGAATAGCCGTTTTCCAATCGCGCGCGTACATTAAATGATGTTAACGAATTTGTTTTAAAGTTCGAAAGCCATACACAATTAAGTAATGGACGAAATATATTAGCTAGTCGATTAGAGTGAAAACTATTAATACCGTTATTATTATTAACGTTATGTTTAAAATGTTTTATCGATGTTGTACGAAAATGAAATAAAATTGGGTCGCGGATGTTTACTTCACGAAATTTTAGTTACAACGAAGAGAGTTTCAATAAAATTATCGTTTGATTTGTCACGTATGTGTTCGGAGAATTTCTTGAATTTATTTACCGTACGACATTGCATATTTAACGAACTAATAAAGGTGGGCGTGTTCCAGTAGTAGTTTTGGGTTGTATAAAAAACGGTTTATACGGTCCTTCGGCCGCCGTCAATCGATCGCAGGGTACGTGGCAGGAATGACGGACGTTCATGGCACGGTGAACGACCGACAAATAATATAGTTTCGGAGTATTTTTTTGAGGGTATTTAATGGCTAGATGTATCGCAGAAACGACTAACGACAATAGTTTAAAACCGGAAAGCATAAAAATAAAGTAGGAAACTTGCGACGGTGGAAGTGGAAAAAAAACCATAATACGTAATATATATATATTTTATCTAGAGGGCGGTAAATGATTTAAGAATTTGTTGCCTTGGTGATTTACGTGGCACGTAGTATTATCCAAATCGAGTAAATTTCTTTCGCGGTCAGACGAGGATCTTTTATTTAAGTGCTTTGACTTACATAGCTGCTTACGTTAAGTCCGAGCGTTCCGCTATTGACCATCCATCGAAATGCGTGTACGCACTAACGTGAATGACAAAACCTACCTACATTGTTAAATAACTCGTGTGTTGATTTCCGGGCCGCGGAGTGTGATAATATCCAGGGACCGTGTGCAGAGTCGACTTCAATATACCTGGGCAGCGGTCCCTTGCACGTATAACCTTTATGTTATTCGGGAGGTACTGCGCGCTTACGGGCGGGCGGTTGAACGCTGTGTATCGTATTAGTAAGTAGTAGAACACGTCAGGTGGAAAATGCGAGAGGGAAAGAACGAGGGAAGAAAATAGAAAGGGAAATAATATTATACCGCTGCAGAGGGAGGGGGGAAACGCATTTCCCGCAAAAGCTTATACTCAAACAATAACTATATGAATTACGATCGTTGCGTTACGGCGCGGGCGGAGACCTAATGGCTTTTGACGGTTTCATTCGCAGCGGTTATTACCGATGTATTTTTTTGTATATATATATATATGTGTGTGTGTATCATGATGGACTTACGATTTACAGAGGACGTGTATGAAGGCAGTTAATAACACGCGATCGCAAATCGCACGCGTCCGATTTAATAAGTATTTTTCATTTTTAAGTCGAAAATAATCTCTCGAATCGAAAGCAATTTACTGGGCGGTAATTTTTTCACACCACTGAGTGTTGAACGTTTGTAACGTATTAACCGTCATCATTTCAATTAGTTCGTACCGGCACGATTCGTTTGATAAAAAATTTAACCGGAACCGAGCGGTAAAAATTGTTCCGAAATCAGTACGTGAGCCGCCGTTCGAATTCGTCGAATAATATTTTTTACGCTCCGTACGTTGGTTATTGGAGAGTACGCGTCGTCGCCTTGTGTATAATTATTGAAAGGAATAATTACGTACCGTCATTTTGAATATTAATTGTTCCCGAAGTCGGTGATGTTTTTATTCAACAACCGTAACTGTATATATATATATTGAAATAAAATAGGTGATGATATTTTTGCGTTATTATTATACTGTCAGCCAAAGGTGGTTCGGGGAACGTCTTCGAGAAATTAACAATTACGTTAGCCCAAACGATTTAACGTTCAACGTTTAATTGGTTCAAATAAACAATACGTACGTGCGTTTCAAATTAATAAAAAACTGTGGGCGAATCGATCGACTATTCGTTCGGCGGTCGGACTAGGCAATTTTGCTACGGCTACGAACTGCGGGTTTACTCGAGGTCTACACTCGGTGACAGAAGTGTTATGTTGCGACAGATATCGTCGAAAATTGTTGAGAAATGTTCGTATATTGTTGTCACTGTTTTATTCGATCCGAAAACGTTCGTTGGAATAATTTTTATTAACATCGAACGCACTAATTCACCACGTCCTTGTTCGTCGGAAGTTTATAATATTTTATTTGTTTTAAATTAGATTCGTAATATAAAGTACATTAGTGTTTATTTGATCGGCTTGTTAGTTACAAATACGGGGTTTCCCCCCAGATTTATTCGTGAACAGCGCGACGATATAATTTTTCGAATAAACATTTTTGTCCCGCGGACGTGACCATGTTGAATATGGAACGTTCTCGCGGAAAAAACTTTTCTGGCAATTATTATAAAATTATATTTTTTAGGCTATATTGGCTTCAAATTAATATCGATAACATCGAATTAATTAATCGGCTAAAGAATACGGCCGTAAGGAGTTTGATAAAATCCAAAACGGCTTAAAAAAAATAACAACGTTATTATCAATTTGTCGGTAAACGAGACGAAAAACCATATATTGCGCGACTCGACAGATCGTCGCGGTGTGCCGGCAATTTCATGACGGTGTTAGGACATTACGTGGTACGTTTATATGTACAATATTGTCTTTTGTACGAAGGTCAAAGAAGATATATTTGTACTTTTACGTAAACTATATTTCGAATAAAATGTAATATAAATATCGTTATTTATTTCTCACTTTGTAAATAGTTATGAAACTGTTACTCATTTTTTTTTACAACAACATAGGTGCATACCGACAAAGAGCCAATACAGAAAGATCTTTGACGAATCGTCAAGAAAAAAATCTAATAACTTATGATATAAAAGTTCAAAGACGGCTTTTATTTTTGAATTTTATTTTTATTTATATAATATCTATGTACATACGTACAAAGGTGACGTTTTTAATTAAAAAAAAGTTTGCTCCTGTGTTAATAATAAAGAAACTCGACTAAATTGATTGAAACGAAAGAGTGTGCATATTCAAACCCACAAACCATAAGTTCATAAATAACTGTCGAGTTTAATTTGTCGGTAAATTAAAAACGAATCGAATAATTACGACGCGAGGGTAAAAGTTTTGAACGCAAAAATGTAATTGTCTAAAAACGGCCAATAATATACTCGAATACAATGTTAAAATTTGCGTGATTTGGAAAAAGTTTTCTAGTTATATAATTATCTTTTAAAAACGAAAATTATACATTAGTATCCACATATATGTATGTAGTATATATTATATTAATAATTTTTACTACGGTTTAATGAATGTTGTTTGTCCATACACTCATACCGACGTACATTTATATAATATATTTAAATTATTAATTTATTATTATTCCATAATCCATCGACCTAGTTCTATTCAAGATCATTATGGATATTATATTTATACTCGCGTATTTAGCTGCATATTTTATTTGTCGACGGCGAACATAGGCAAGAGGATTGTATTTTATTTGAAAATATCGTATTATTGTCGAAAAATAATTAAAACGAACTATACCGAGTACGTATACAAATCACGTAACACGCGATACTATCGATTTTTTTGACATGAAAACTAGTACATGTAAATTATTGCAGACAGTTAGTGTTACGTGGACAGAGTTTGAAAACTATAAAATTAAAATGTTTACTGTACGCGAATTTGTTTACTGTAACGGCGTTTGGGAAAATATTCGCAATAAAAAAGCGCAACAAATTTCGTTGTAATCTATAGTAATGTCGAGGCTAGTACGCCCAGTAGCCAAAATAATTAATTACTAATAGGTTTAAGAATACGGAACTGAAGAAATCTACGCGTCCGTTCAAATCTTGCAACTTCTGTCAATTTAAGGTTTTGTAAATTTGATTTGAATTTCCACCATATAATTCGTCCCGGTATATATAGTATACACATATTCTACAATACTATATTATTATTATTATTATTATTATTATTTTCTCGCCCTCGCAATTTACATATTACGCTACCGCGCGAACGCGTTACACATTTGTTGGAGGTGGATGAAAGGGGAATGTAAACCCTTCATCGAGGTCTCGGTGGGGTACTTTCCGAATAATGTAAATTTTTACGTCGAAAATTCCCTCGCTTCCTCCTCTGTTGATTGCCCCCTAAATAAATCAATTTTTAATTAATCCTTTTCATTCCTCGATCAAATGTCTGTATCAAAAGTCGGCTATTTAAACTAGAGTAAGTCAAACGTTATTACGTAAATTCACTTTTGCCTTTTGGTTCGAAAATTAGCGACATGTTAACAATTTCCGTTCGGAAACATTTTCGTTCAGTTGTCATCTCTAGAGAACGATATATTATGTAATCATATAACATAACCGTACTTTGCACGTGGGAATTTGACATTTCCGCGCTTTAATCATTATAAACTCTACGACTCGTTATAATTATTATTCATTTACACATATCATTTGGAATTCGCTTAACGTTGAATAGTACTCGCGATGTAACGTATTCAGAAAACTTTTAACGAATTTAAAGTAATATTGATGCAAATTAACGAGAACGTTATATATTGTTTTTTTATTTATTTTAACGAAACTTTATTTTCGTCATATATCGTGAAATGAACTTTGTAATTGTAATTAATGTATATACGTTACAGATACATAATTAATTAAATTGTATTTATTCGTAACTAATAAAAATTGAGTTCTATAGTGTATTATAATATCATTTTCTGTCTGAAGCGAAACCGATTTGACTACTTCAGCTATGAAAGACACAATAGAAGTTGCAAATTGCTAAATTTGCAGTATAACTGCTAATGAGTAAATGTGAATGTTAGCTCATTTTTGTCTATTGTCTACAGAATTTATTTGTCAAAGAGCACGTGAAGCGTAATTTCGCTATTATACTTAACGTTCATATATATTATTTTACGTACGGTAATCCATTGACCTTTGTCAATATTTCAATTAACTCGACCCCGACGCGTTTTACGATCAATAAATAACAATGTGTTGTACGGGAAAACGCGTTCTAGAAATATTCCGAATTCCCGGTTTCTGTTTTCGTCTAGTCTCGTAATTGATTAATTAACGCAACCGAAATTTCGTACGTTCAATATTATCGGATAGGTAGTTATTGTTTGTTTCGTTTAAATATCAATAATTTTTTTGGTAACACGAATCTCAGCACGGAAGTTAGGTAGAGACGGATACAGAGGGCGGGAACACGAAGTATTTTATACAACGTATATACGATTTCGTTTAGGTTTTTAACGCCATTTTTTTTTTTAACTAAATAGCGTTCGATGTTGAAACGTTATTCGTTATAAGTTAAAGAAAAAAGTCGTTGGTAAACGCGGTTATCGTTACGTTTTGTACTTAAATATGAACATAAACGAGCACAGTACTATCCTGTTTATTTCTGCGTACCAAGTCAACTTTGCGTCGTATTTATGTGTATTATAACTTGTTGCGTATTTATATATAAAGATATACACATACATATATAAATACCACGAAACGGTCACACATACTGTTTCATATTTGTTCTCATGCTTTCTATTTTCCTCTCACAACACGAAGTTTACCGCATTGTAGTGACGCAATATATATATATATATGTGTATGTGTGTGTGTGTGTGTGTGTGTGTATACGTCCAACCAATATCTATCTAGCACTTATATCTTTATACTCGCTTGTTTAGTCTAACCTTCGTTGAAGTGTGCGGTTTGCCCCAACAATCGCGTAATAACACGTTGAATGTCTATACGGTTTTTGTTGTGCGCATAAATAACAACGTCATTGTATATTAAATGTTTATCCGTAGATGGGGAGAAGAGTATAACGTGTGGTAGTGCGTAAACATACGTGTCGTTTCACAGTGTCTATTAAAAATGAAGTTGAACTAAAATTATTGAACGGTGAAATAATCGTAACATTTTTTTTTCAAAGTCGTTGCTAAACAATTTTAAAACGGTTGAGAATAATATAACATTTCCGTGCTTTTCTAAGTGGTTTGATTTATTTATTAAACGCTAAACATTAACCATATTACGTTTTAATAATATACGTTTTTGAACTTGGACATAATTAACGTATTATATATATATATATATATATGTGTGTGTGTGTGTATGTGTGTGATCGTTCGAAATAACATAAAGTTCGTGTTAAGTGAGAATGGTGTTCATTCAATGTTATAGATACACATGTCTAATTTCGTTGCCAATCCGACGAGCCGATTTTGTAGCCTATTATTATGCAAATTAGCCAATATACACGCTTAGTGAACAATTTAAAGGCTGGTCGCCATTGTCGTCGTCGACACTTGTGAATATTGCGATAACCCCGGGAAATGAGGGACAACGACCAGATGGTTGATTCAATAATGGCCCAGCGATTGATTTTACGTTTACACGACGATCAAGAGTTTTTAAACGTATCCAGGGCTCGGTATTTTACGGTTCCCGTCAGACGTCGACATTTTCGAGGCCCATAGATATGGACCAATATGTTTTTCGGTTTAACGTCAGCGGTGGCAAGTTATGATGTCATTGACATTTATCAGACAGACACACACACAGACACACAGATACAGACACAGACACAGACACACAGACACAGACACACACAGACACAGACACAGACACACACAGACACACACAGACACACACACGTAGCTAACTACGAATTTGTATCCAAAAAACTCCAAAAACGTTAAAAAAATTCATAAATAGGTATACTGTATTACGTTATAAAAACGAAAAAGAGAAAAAAAACCCTCGACGTTTTCGTCCGGGGTTTCGCGGGCCGGTATAATGGTTTTCGGGGCCCGTAAATCAGGCGATGGGACCGCAGAGAGTGCCCTGGCGACAACAATTGCGTATATATATATATATATGTATGTATTATGTACACGCGTGGCCGGAAAAGGATATCCCGGATACATGGATCCTGTGGGAAGAGGCGGGTGTCGTGGCGCGCAAGGGACTACAATTTAATTTTTATCACTAGACAGAGTGTGTATGTGTGTATGGTGTCCGGGAGTAGCCACAGAACGGCCACCGTGACCCGTTGTTGGGCCATCGAGAAGCCACAACCGCCGACGCCGTTGCTTTTATTTTCGGCCAAGATAAAAATAATAATAAATTCCCGAAAAAGCAATTTGCTGCAAAATCGAAATGGACATCGGTGGTGCCACATCTTTTCACCCCTTCGCCGTCCTTTTTTTATTTCGTCGGATTATCTTACACGATACCAATGTAAAACAGTGTTGTTGGCGCGCGCGCGCATGTATGCATGGTAGGGGCGTCCATTATTATATAGTGGTCAACGAATTTGCAAAGTACAATAGCTTTTTTGTTTACTGAAAGAAGGGTACCAACTTTCGTTTGGAATATTGTGAAATATGAGTGGCTTTAAAATACCGACAAATTATGCAATAACGTTATTTATTACGAACGTTGTAAATCATACAAGTAGGTACTTAAAACATTCCTATATATATATAGAGTAATGTACAATATAAGTTAAACTCAGTCTCTTCAAATTTAAAGTTAATATAATTATCGAACTTTTGAAATATTTTAAAACCATAAAATCACCTAATAAAACCAAGTATTTTTCGGTTATAATTCATTTAAAGGTTTTTTTATTTAAGTTACATTCAAACCAAATGTTCCTATTAAAAATTTGTTAATTTGCAAAGAATGATATATCCAGTAATTCATAGTAAAAAAACGAGTATTACGAATATTATAAGTACTAATTTTGAATACTTTTTAAAAAGATTTTATCGAAAAATATATGTATCTTTTTTGAATTTTATAAAAATTATTGTGTTTACATATCAGGAATATTATAAAGTAGCTATAGCATAACGCCCATTAAATGTACGGTATATTTACAATCGTTCTAATTTATAGTTGTACTGAAGAGTATATATCATTATTTATATACTGTTTCTGAAATTCGATACGTTTTTCGGTTAGGTGAATAATAATTTATAATTTATAACGAGACCTCTGTATGATTTAAAGTTTAAACGATAATATTAATTGTATAGACACCTAGGTACTCACTGTATCATTAATAAAATATGTTATTAATAATATAAGCGAAGGCTTTTTAGAATTTTTGGCAAATAAATTTCAATAAAAAAATAACAAGACGATTCATTTTATTGGTACATATTGCTCAAGTTTTTCACTTCCATTCCTAACACAGTTGAACGGTATCCGTAAATACGTATTTGCGAGTCACATTGGATTTTTCTCAACTTTATAACTGGTGTTAAGTCCGTTTTTGTCGATATGTTTCCTATTAGTTTTCGACTATTTCATAATCGTCGACAATATATCATTATTAGCGTTATTATAACACGACATCGTTTGCAAGATTTTCAAAAACGACATGTCTGCCGCGTTATTTATATAATATAAATTGTTAACGTGACAGCAGACAAAGCTTCACAATAAACACACACACTCACATACATACGAACGCGTGCGCGGGTGTGTGTAATAATAGAGATTTCAATTTGCCAGATGATTTGTCTCATTCTCGGGTTTATCGTCATAAAATAATGACGGAGACCGGGTTTTTCATCGGACACGGCGTGGTGCACGTGTTCGAGACTATATACGACAAATGATTACGGCCCAATAGAATATTTGGTAAAATAAAGGCGGAGGAAAATCGACTTTCGGAGGTATTTTTTGTGTGAGGTTGTGTAAGAGGGTGGTGGGTGCGGTTAGTTAATTCATAACAGGTTTATTTAACATTCGTTGTGGAAAAAATGAAATTCGTATACAATTAGGCGATTACAAAACAATACAACGCTAATGACTATTACAACATACATAAATAATGCGCATAAGCATACACACATGCACATACACACACACACACACGCACATATATATATATATATAAATTGTCCTTGATTTTTGCGGACACGCCATTTGCGAATTCGAAGGGGGATGACGGACACAATGGATCGCGCGCACTCCTTGCAACGCTAAACACGATTTCAATGAGTCATATGGTTTTTTTCCACGTCCTACTTAAATACAATAGAAACAAAGTCCCCTCGTTTCCGATATATGTATTATGCGTGCATAGAGAACGCGGATTGCAACGAGCAATCGCCATTTCTACCACTGCAGTCCCATCTCGTCCAATTTTGCGAAAGACAACACGCCATGCAGATTTGGCAAAAAACCGTCGTCGCGTCCCACCTGTCAGAGAACGTCGCTTTTTCGGCACAGATTCGAAATTGTCATTAATTAAGTAACTATATTGTAAACTTTATTTTTTAGCTCTCTATATTTACCTCTCTTTCAACGATTTTCCACAATAATTCTATGGCTAACCCGTATAGGCTCTACAATTTTATTTTCAAACGTGACTTTTCTCGTCTTCTTGGAAATTTCTTTGCACTTTACCTACAACGTAATTTCTTATCTAACCATAACTCAATATCTGATCTCGTGGTATTTCTTTAGTTTTCCTTATATTTTTCAATTTCCTTAATGTACACACATACATATTATACATAGATTTTAAACAAGTTTCGAGGAATATATAATACGCGTCATTTTTTGAAAAAGAGATATAAAATGGGATCGGAAACTAAACCCATATTAAAAAATATGACAGGACGTTACGTCTTCGCGGTCAACCCGACCGATTCGGGTCTTTTTTTTTCTTTCGGTTGAATTGGTCTAAATATGACGTGTTAGCACCATCCAACCACCGTAGTTCGTATTATATCATTTACAACGTCTTTTACCCCAAGATTGACCCACAACAGTTTGGTTCACCATACCCGACGACACAAAACCTCACTATTATTATTATTCGGATAAAGTGCCGACGGCCCCTGGAAACAATGCGCACAATTATTGCGGTGGCGATGATAAACGCTCCCGTGGTCGTTCATCGTTCGCCAATATATTGTGTGGTGTAACCCTTCTACCGATTTAACATTTTCCAAGACACGAGCAGATATTTTAAACTCGTAGAAGGGTTTCCCTTTATTTTATCGTCCCACACAACACGCGTTATACATTTCGTGACACTAAAATAAACTTACATAATACAGTGATCATATTATAAGTTTAATATATAACGTATATTAAATTTATAATTTGTAAAAATATGTCTAGAAAAAAATTGACTGATACAACGAATTCAAAATAACGAACGTAATTTTAATAACCTAATTATTAATAATTTTATTGGCGAATAATACTAATTTTATTAATAATTATATTTCGTTACCGAGGTCTAATTTTATTAGTATAATAGGTTTTATAATACGAGTGAAAATTAAAACGATTCGCCACATTCGAACGATTATAAGGGTTCCATTATTGAAGTTAAATGTATCACTGTTATCAAATATGTTTACTATTTAATGCCGCTTAGATTCGTTACGTGGTATTTTCACGTATTACGTTATATTCTTGTTCGAATTATCGATGCCGGACACATTATTAGTTGTTTGTATTCAATTTAATATTGTTCCACACTTTTGAAGACATTGGATTCGTCATATTTTCATATATATATATATTATCACTTTAAGTAATACGCTGAATTTTGAATTTTTATAATAACGCTTTTTTTTCTTAACTTTTTTGGATATTTATTTTTTGTGTGTGTGTGTGGCTATTCGTTTTCCTACACATTTTTTGTAATATTCGACGTTTTAATTATGACATAAATTGACTTAACTTTAGTTATTTAAGAAAAAGTTAAATATTTTTGTTGACTTTTTAAACAAAGACTATTAAAACGATCAGAATAATTAAATTTTCTTGTAAATATATAATAATAATAATGATATTATATATACATATATATATGTTCGTATTAAATAAGATTTATAATAATCGTTTACAGTTTTGAATTATATAATAATTTTACTCTCGTGAATTGTAAATAAATAACACCAGTAAATATATATTAAACGTAGAGTTAATGGTAATGTAATTTTAGTTATAATATAGGATATTTTCGATTATTACTTTTAGTTTATTAATTACACTTTTTGGGTATTCAAAAATTCGACTTTAAATATTTAGTATTTATTAGATAATGGCAAAATAGATTTATCCGATAGCTTATAGTCAAATAGTTGATACATTCAGTTTTAATATACTTTAATTTTAAAAATAATTTTAAATTTAAATTGTATTCTGTTTACTATTAAACGTATTATTATAATATGTGTGTTAAATAATATATATTACAAGAATAAATTTAAAAATAATTTTTATTCACGATGTAGAGTTAACTGTTACATAACTATATCATCTTGATGTATTTAAAAAAAATCATATTTATTTCCACAATATGCGTATGTTTCTAAAATTATATTTTTATAATGTAATATTTGTTTTCGAAATATTAAATTTCGTTTGTAATTTTGTTTTCAATCGATTTGGAACATGAATGAAATATTTAATTTGAATTCGACTCGATGAATAATACGGACTACCTCTTCTATTAAAACTCACCACGAAGCACATATACACGACATTTTTCTCCTTGCAAACTATTGTGCATCAAAAATACGAGTTTATATAATTTTATTAAATCATATATTACTCCGTTAAATTTAATTTAGGCAGCTTAAGACGATTACCGCATAAATAATGACACACATACTCAACAAGAAATGTACTCGCAGACGTTTCCGCGTCGTATATTATTTTAATTTTAATTAAAAATTAGTCCACGCGAATATTTAAACGTTCGGAAAATGAACGAAATAAATCGTATTTAGCGTTTAATTTATCTAAGTCGTTTGCTCATTTATATTTATAGTTTGGTAAAAGTGCAATTTTAACATAGCATATATCTGCGTAAGCGCGACTCTTGTTTAGTTATTCGGTAGGTATGTGAACGTATAGAATGTCTAATTGTACGCGAACATTGCTTCATTCGGGCGAGCAATAAGTGTTATTCACTCACCTGGTCATATAATTGTTGTCCAGGGAGTATTAGAGAGGTCATGCCCAACAATATTAATGAATTATTCGATTTAACGCTGAGCGGCAGAGGCGGAATCCGTGTGCAAGATAATACTACACAAAACCGAATAAAATATAGTCCAAGTTTTTGTCTTAAGTATTGTTTGAAACTTTACGGAATATTTCGAACACCCGAATTAAAAAAAAACTTTTATTATATTAAATAATATAATCGCGAAATATTATCTCTCACGAAATGGTACGAGGGTCCCAAAACCGTTTGTGAACGATATTTGTGTTATTAGGGTGCGTATGAATTTCCGTTCCCGAGTTTTTAACAATTTGCGAATAAATGCTATTTATGAATTCAGATTTTTCGCGGTGAATTCCCAGCGAGAGAAGCGTTTAATTACCCGTACCATCTCTTTCTCTCTCTCTTTTTCTGTCTCCCTCCCTTTTGGTCGTATTATATGGCACGAATTGGCCGTTATTGCTTTTTTTGTCCGTAAACTATAAAAAATCACGATCATCTCTGATTACACTGTCCAAAAACGAATCATGAGTCGGAAATTTATGCAAATGCGATAATAAAAAATAAAAAAAGAGGGAAATTATATTGCGTACTGCGACGCAAATTGTTCCAATTAATTACACCTCGAGACTGCTAAAGAAACATCTTTTTTCCCTTCCTTTTACGTTAAAATATTATTTCCTCGCCTTGTTTGTTTTTTACCGCTATAGACCGCTTGGCGCCCGAGCCCTTGTCGTCGTGGCGAATACCGTAAAAGCATTACATTTCGGAAACAATAACGTTAATTCGCGCGTCGAGCCGTAGGTAGCACCTATCTTCGCCCGATTTTTTATCACTGTTTTAACAGCTTTTTAACAGGCACTGGGGTGCCTGGGTAGTCTCCGCGGCAAATCGTTTTTGAAAATGCTCGAATGATTTTGTGTGTGTATGTGTGAGTGTGTGTGGAGGCGGGCGGTTGAAATGTATATGTATATATTTCAATGTATATGTATATTACGAGTGTGTAGTATGTGTACGTATAATGTATATATACATACGTAGGAATAACTATAGTAAGTTTTCGACTCGCACAAAACTCCAAAAGGGTATCTGGGTGAGGCGTATATACAATAATGAATGGACGAAACGATTGTTCGAAAACAGCGGTGAACTGCGGTTTTCGGTTGTGAACGAACCGTACGCCCAAATATATTTATAAAATATAATTTACGAGGAGGAAAGATAAAAAGAAAAAAAGAAAAACATATTGTAGAAACGTAAGTTCTAAAGATTCGAGCGTCTGCGAGGTTTTTTGTAATCGGTTTTTGCCAAAGAAAATTTTTTTTTGCCACCGCAATTAGTTTATTGTACGGTTATCTAAGTTTTGGATTAGATAAACTCGATTGTAATGACGTAAAATAATTATCAACAGTCCCACGTTTTGAGGAGAGATATTCGATTGATGACCTAATCCAATTACATTTTATCTCCTAACATTTAGTAACTCCGAGTAGTATTAAATAATTAATTAATTAATTCGATTCCATTTAATAATTATCCTTTTGATATAAATTATTTACGCCTTAAGTTTAAAACTTTTTTCACCGTCACGTATTATTAATATCTTTTATGGTTTTATATAGTGACCTTTATTGAATTCGTAAGTAATTGAATTTTGAAAATTATATTAATATAAAGTCGTCCAAAAATATTTTTTTAATAAACTGAACATATTAAAAATATAAATTTGAAAAGAATACAAATCGCAATATACTTTCGATTCGTTTTAATAATAATAATTGTTTTTGACGATCTCTTTAAATATCTGACATATTTTTATTGATATTTATAATACGGAACATTTTAAAAATAGTGTAGAAATTGTTTTGAAAAATTTAATATTAAACATTGGTCATTCGAATGTGGCAATATATTTATAGAACCGTTTACTTTTTCAGTAGAATATAATGTAAAATGTTTAAACGTTCATGTTATTGTCATCGTATTCATAAAAGGGGTAAATCACTTTTTCATACAAATTAACGAATTATAAAAACGAAGAAAATGTTATAAAAAATATTTATGAATAGTCGAAACAAACGCGACTAAGAATAATATGTAGGTAGACAAATTATTTTTATTACGAGATTTGTGAATTTTTAGAAAAATAATATCTTAATATTTTAGTAAAAAGTAATAGGATTCGAACTACTCGTACTCGTGTATAGATTTTTAGCTATCATTATAAATTAAATACGAATCGTATTCTTCGCCATTCTTATCTATCCAAGCGTTATGATAGAATTGAATTTAACTTCCATAGCGTTTGTATACCGTAGTAGGAAAAGTATAAGGACATAAAACGAGTCCTTTTGATATGTATCAATCCGAGCGTATACAATTAATAACGATAAGAGTATATCATAATGGTGTTCACTATAACTGTATACGTTTTTAGAATGTTACATTCGATTTCGAATAACATTTTATTCAGTTTTATAAATCTCGTTAAAGTTTTATATACTATTTTTTGTTTAAAAAAAGTCTTTTAGTTGGACAACGTCGCTAAAAATAAAACGTGAAAATCTGAATTGGCTCATTACGTTATATTATGTAATCGTAATACAATTATAGTTGAAGTGATGAATTCTTAATGGGATTATAGGAACATAGAATTCCTTATACGTAAATTATAAAATTATTGTCGCCGAATTAATGAACACGTTAAATAAATTTAGCAAGACGAAAACCGAAAAGGCTATATCGTATTATTCAAATGAATTATATTTTTCCAGAATAATTCCTAGTTTAGTAGGGTACATTTTTTTGTCAAACAGCGTGTTTAATGTATAATAAAAGTTAGAAATTTGATGTATCTATTAGAAATGTGTTAATCGAGAAATTTAGATTGATCTACATACAATTTTATTCTTTTAAAATATTCTGTTTTTTTTTTTTTAATAACTCCGTATACTGATAACATTTAAGTTAAAATAAAATTGTACTGGAAGAAATGAAAAGTTATTTAAAAAAATTATTCTATATGTTTATTAAAATATTTATAAATAAGTTATAATTTTCGTTAACTGTCGTATATTTATGATTTAAGAATAAAAATTCTATATATATAAAATAACTGGTTTGAATATGAAAAGTTTTTCAATAGAACTTCTTTAATTTAACCGTATTATAGTTGATATTTTTTTATAAAAAGTTTTATTTGTTTTATTACGTAATATTTTATTTCTATACACATGTTTGTAGTAAAAATCATGTATATACATACACGTAGATAATGAAATTTTGAATTATATTTTTGTTTACATATATCTAACTATCTATCTATCTACATTTATATTATTCTTGTATACATAAAAAATAATATTTATTTATGTAACTAAATAGGTAAAATACTTTTCTGAACAATCTTAATAAAAAACATATTTATCATTTCATGAAATTCATTTGATCAATTTAACAAAATATTGATTCGTGTTTTTCATGGATATTATTACATATTTGTATTGGCGAGAAATAATCTTTAATAATTCGTACGTCATTATACTATTATTATTTTAAAAAAATGTAATAATAATTGAGTTAATTGATTATTTTCGTTGGGTAAATAGTTGTATTACTGTTTTTTGATAAATGCAATTAGGATATCATAACGAGCCACATTTAATTTTCGAATTAGGTTTCAAACGGTATAAAAAGTAATTAAAAAAACACACACACACACACACACACACACACACACACACACACACACATATATATATATATATATATATATATAAATAAAACAGTTTAAATGTACAATTATAGAAGTATATGCTACAAAAAGGTCACGCCATATTCAAATTAATAATAAACGTTAACATCCGTAATCGTAATTAAAATTTCAGATAGCTATAGATTATTCGTTGGTTGTAAAACCCTCCAAAAACCGTTTTTATATTCTTATAATATTACATGGAGCTGTAAAATACGAATAATAATCATTACTCGTTCTTCACTCGCGTTCATATTGTTTGACGAGATCAAAAATGTATTTACATAAAAATAATATTTTTGTCGCTGTCGTATTTTTAATAAACGTGTGGAACGCAATAAAAGTGTTTCTATTTTAAGCGCCAAAGGTATAAAATATATTATCGAAACCAGGAGAGGGGTTTTCTCTATAAGAAATAGAATTTACACGAAAAAAATACGGGCGATTATTAGAGGCGTATTGAGCGAAAATGTATTTTCATTTTACACGAAACATTCGCCGAAGTGCGCTATGCAATTTCTTAGTCTCATTGTAAATGTTTAGTACGTTGAGTATAAAATACGTTGTACTTCGTATCGAATAATATAATACGGTCAATTACCGATTTTGCCTATTTCGGGCAGATGAATTTACGTTCCGTAGTTCAATATTTTAGTCCACGAGAAAGCCTAACAAAATTGTTGGCCGATATTACAACCCTACTATTATACTAAAACGGATGGGCAGCGATCCTTTTCGGGTCTCGCTTCGAGAAATGGCTAATATACCCCACGTGGTTATTGAGAATCGCGTAATATATACGACGGTTCATATAATAGTATTAATATTTTTGTGTCTTTCTCGATTTGTCCGTTCATCGAATTAAATAAAATAATGTACCACACGCAACACTAAATGTCTTATTCTGGGGGAATTCGTTTAGGGCCCCGGCGTCTATCGACCAGTATAAACAACGCGTCCGCGTATATTTGCTTCGGTGCACACGAAACAGTTATAGCATTTTGGCGGACCGCGGACACGCGCTTTATCTCGTATTAGCCCGAGCAATATTGCTAAAATGTTCCATACAATTTTCAAGAATCACATACATGACAGCGTACGAAAGAGTTGCGAGTAATATCTCTGTTTGTATATCAGCCTTTCTCGTTCTCTCTCTCTCTCTCTCTCTCTCTCTTCATCTACGTTCTACTTTCACTATACAGCCTCTTGTTTGCTCGTTTAATATTCACTGTTTAAAACCTTTATCGCCCCGTGTTCATTAAAAGCTCATCAGGATTGAAATGGCTTTACTACACCCTCCTTACTCATATTCGATCCTCGGCATCACTCTAAATCCATTACCAGCCGACATAGTTTGTCACTTCGAATGCTCAAAGTTGGACCGCACAAATATATTCCCAATCTTAATAGCCACTTACAATGCTCAACCGCGTTAATCAATCGAATATATGAGTACTTCGAAAATCAATCGCAGTTATTCGAGACCTTTTTTTAGGGGGGAGGGGGACGGTGTATTTTAATTTATACATTGCAAAATCGTATAGAGTAAAACCATTTTTTTTAAAAATTCCATTTCCGTCGTTTCATATTTGACGAACGACACTTTTGTACTTTGTTTCTCCAAACGCATTTTCGTAAGGATTCGATAATTTACTTTTGATTGTATTAATAATCGATAAACTATGAAATAGTATAAATAAGCAATCGTTAGTGTTCAATATAAAATAACAATTTATCCCAATAAGATTAATATAATAAAATGTCATGTCTTTTTAGCCGTCTGTATAATTATTCGGCGGAGATTTACAAGGACATTACTCAAACTTGTCTGTAGTTTTGTGATATTCCATTGATTGAGTTCGTTGTACGACGAACGGCCCCATTTTTTTTTCTGTTTGGGTGTCCGGGTTGAAAAATATGTACGTGATACTCATAATAAACGTCTTATTGACTCGATATATAATATATATTAAAACGTAAAACGTGTCGGACGGTTTACGTATATATTTTTTTCGTTGACATTAATTATAATACTAATAATATACCGGTTGGCCGGTTTTAAAAACAGTATCAACGACGGCGTCGCGACGGCATTAACGGCGCCACGTAACAGCAGCAGCAACAGCAGTAGTAGGAGTCGTTGTTGAACGAGCGGGGTCCTTGTCGGATGCCCTTCTTCCCAGGTCTTTGTACAATTAACGAACTCTCACTAATGAGACTTTTTTGTTCCCTTCCACCCTCACCGCTATCGGTGCCACCTATACCCGACATATACTTAACCTCCGAGTAACGATACTTCCCGAACACTTTGACGACGATTCGGGCGTAAACTATATTATACGTACGGTATACACGGGCGATACAAAACAAATAGCGGGGGAGAGAAACAAATTCCCGAAAAAGTTTTCCGCCCGTTATTTTTCATTAACGTAACCGAGGATTTCCTATAACACCCTTTTCACCCATTTTACACCCCAACCGTCCTGTTCGTTCCATTTTATTATTATTATTATTATTATTCGTTTCACCATCTCGAGGGGGACGATCTGAAGGTCAATTTCATAAACGTTACCTGCAATAAACAAAAACGTATTTATGTCAGAAATACTAAACATTCGTGATTCCTACATAAATTTCATGCCCGTTAGAAATAACGAACGTTCTTAGTACATATATATATATATATATATATATATATATATTTTGCTATAATAATAACAACATCGCGATCGTTTTCAGCGTTCAAACGCCAATGTTGTTTAGTAAATTAAAAATTACGAATTCGTTCTCATTTTAGAAGTTCTGGTGTAAACTTTTGAAAACAATTATTACACGAAGCTCCGAAAATCCGAAATGCTTGTAATAACAATTAACTGTAAAGCAATTATTTTGTAATTCACAGTTCGAGCTTTGTAATGTAATAAGTTTTAATGATATTAAGAGGGAATAGTATTAAAATGAAAATGTCTGCGTACCGATTTTTCATATTATGATACGATTTTTACCTATATATATTATCAATATAATCCGTGTAATTAATGTAAAATATAAAATATATACGCGATATATTTAAAACAATACTGTTTCAATATTTGCAATGTTCATTGTACGAGAAATATAAATTTATAATTGTTTATTAATTATTTTATACATAAATTATTTTATTTCGCTTATTTTCAAGTCAAGTATTACATTTTGTAGTTTTGAAAAACAGTTAAGCATATTTCATTAAATTCAATATTGGTACGGTTAGTAAAAATTATATTTATAATAATTATAATTATTATGTTGAAATAATATTCGACAATTTTCGCATAATACAACGGTATAAAAATTTTATGTTCGATTTAACTAAACAATGACAATTTAATTTGTTTTGATCGTATTATAAACATTCGTTTGCGATTTTAAGCTTGATTTCCTCTCTAACATCGATTCTACGACAATGTTATTTGTTTAACTATAATTTTTTACCAATATTTTATATGAATGTCTTCAAAATTAATAGTGTATTTAAATGAAATTGAAGTTAATAAAATCACATTGAATCACATTAAACTTTAGTGAAACTTTATAAGATTACACATTAAAGATGAACGTATAAGTAAATAGCTGGAAATGTTTTGATAATTGTATAGTAAAAAATCAGCTCCCAAGTTTTATTTTCAAAAATAAATTTTGTATAAATAATTATTTTAGTAATTTAAATATATTGATCATATGATCATTGGCATTATTTTATGTTGAAAATTCCATCTTAATTATTTATTATTTTTTATTTTAATACATCATATGGTAAAAAATCAAATAGCTACTCTCAAATCCTTATCAGTACGTTTAATAAGAGCGATTCTAATTTTTAATTTTGAGCTGTCGTTATATTATTGCTATTAAGATGAGTTTGGCTTGTCGAGATTATACTACTCGGTTGTCTGGTAAACTAAGTTGAGTTTTATTTTTATTATATAATATAATATAATATATTTTTATGAATATCTAATTATTATAATTATTCCGACTAAAATCTATTTTCTAGTTGAATCTAATAACAGTGTAATTTTAAAAATGGATTTATTTATATGTACATTTTCGTCAAATTTTTTTAGTAATTTATAAATATACAATTTTGATCGCCGTCTTAGTTAAAACATAGTATTGTTATAATAAATGTGATGCATCGGTAGAAGGTTACCAGACGATAGAAACGTGTATGTGTACAACAGATGGTTTTTAGGTGGTAAGGCTAGAGAACAAGGGAAGGGTGAGAGATTTATGCGGCGCGTGTGTATCTAATAAAACATTCGGTATGATTAAGTGATCAGTCAAAACGTAAAACAAGGAAAAAACTCGCATTCATCTTTTCTCTGGCAAGTGTACAATTCACCTAAATCAGTAGAGATATAGGACCCAAAACATTAGACGGCGACGCAGCGGCGATGGTTACTAGCCTCTTAAAAGGTAAAGTACTTGAACCCGTTCACGGTGGGAGGGCCACGTGTTGGGAATCCGGAGAGCACGTGCCAAAAGCCGAAAGAAATAGGGAAAAACGAAATAAAAAAGCAAACGAGACACTTTGAAGGGAATGTGACTCGCGAACAAGGACATTTTGTTTTCCTTTTATTTTCTGGAAACGGTGAACACTGGAGGGTCACTCGAAGTAAAAAACAAAAGTAGGTTTTATTTGGAAAGTAGTCGTAAAAACGTCTAATTAAACATAGGCTACAGACAATGGGCCGTCTATCCATTTGCAACGCGAGTCGTTAGGGTTTTGGACTGTATCCAGTAGCCCCGAACGGTGAGAAACAACGTCAAAAGATCATTACACTGGACGGTCAACGCAACGATTGATTGCTTATAACGAGCCAAACATGTAATTATTTACATTACCGGCAAGTCTGAACATTATAATATGACGCATTGGGTACCGTGGTTTTACGAAAATAGCCATTTCTTCTTTTGACCATATTGAGAACGTAATTAACACATAATCGCAATTCTTATAATCCCTCGTTTGATGTTCTGACGATGTTTACGTTTATTTGTTTACTTTTTATTATTTAAACGCCCAATGCCAACGCGAAGTCGAGAAATGGTTTTAGGAAAATATACACATAATTAATTAGGCGACTGGTTGCCTGTCTACTTACACTAATATCTTTTTACAGTTGTTTGGGGTTACCGAATTGTATTCGTGGCAATTACATCGAGCCATTCGTTTGGAAAATGCCGTGTTTCGATCGTAGATTGTTTCCATATCTTTACTAGGCCTCGTAATCTATTTCACAGGCAGGCAATAATACGCATACATTGCAACGAACGAACGCAATTTTTCCCGTTCCATAGTATACACTTTCGGATAATGATCTGTCGTTCATTTCTGCAGTTTCATCGCTTCTTTCGTTCAATTTTCGTTGGAAAGAATTATTTTGATGAAATTCTTGTGTATAAGTTATTACGAAGTCGTACAAGCATTTAACGGAACTACCGAATGTACTTAATATCGAATTTTCCAGTTGGAATTTTATGATTATGTGATACGTTTACTATTACATTTTTCGCAATCCCCGAAACATACCACTTAGGCGTTTCCTAAAGTACGGTTGCACTGTATCTTTCGCCGTGGTTATTTATTGTAACATTACAATTACTATAATCGTGGTATATCATTGTAAGGTTTTTTGTTTACTATTTAGGCACTCATTAATTTAACAATTTCATTACAGTTACTATTATGATTATTAGTTTTTTTATAGATATTATGACGTATATTGTGTGGTGAATAGTATTCATTAAAACGAAGTGTTTGTTTTGAACATAAATAGAAGCTATTTTATAATTATTATTACCGAAAACTGGCACTGGTTTTTTCAGAATTAGGATTTAAAAATATTATCTCTCAAAAATTTTATTCGTTTGAATTGTACCACGTCGTTTGTTTGATTAAAACGGACAACCTTCTCTTAGAAAATGTGTGATTCATAAAATTTCTGTACCTATTGATGAGATACGAAATCGTTATACTTAACGCTTTGATTTTAAACATTGTTCAATACATATATATATATGATACATATATCTTTTAACGCAGTCTTTAAAAACGATAACGATAAAATGCCGACGACGCGCCATCCGTAGTGGCTTTTAGTCCTGGCGCCTACGTCAGATGCGTGCCAAGACGATTGAAAAATGAACTTTTCTTCGTAAAATGTCCGACAGAATTATTTTACTCATTTTTGTATAATTTGTTAAACTACATTATTTTATATCGCTTCAAATATACAGGCTGATTTTCGCATTAGTTTTTTTAAAAATGTCATTTAAGAACAATCACATTACTAATAGTATCGAAAGAAGGTATCGAAACGTACCTTATCATTAATATTAAAATTAGCTACTAATTAATTTCAAAACAATATTTACCAATTACGTAGAATTATATTATCTAAAGTTTATATATTCTGCATTTTGTATATTTGAAAAAACTGAAGTTTAGCCATTTGTATATAAAAACGAAATTATCATTTGCTCATTGAATACAACTTAATAGATGGATTTTTTTATGTAAAGATTTTTTGTGTCTTTACCTATATAAGACCAGTGAAATGAATCAAACATTTTTTTACCAAAATTCATCGTTTGTAAACAATTTATATCGTTATTAAAATAATTTAGCAAAGATTTGTTCTTGATAATTTCAAAAAAACAATGTTGTTTAATATTTCTAATAAAAAAAATATATTCCGAAACCATTCTTTTATAATTATGTCATTCATTTTAATAGATTAATTATTTTGTATATATTATATTATTGTTTTTTGATTAGCTTATTTCGTAAACCATCAAATTGATACATTTTAGAATATTCAATTTTCCGAATAAAAAATATGTGATTTTGTCGTTTTAGTGATTGCACGATGTTTTTTGATTTAAAGTAACAGGTTTTAGTTTTAATTTTCAACACTTTTGTACAATAATCAAATACATCTTTTAAAATCTCGTTAATTATAATTAATTATTTTATAATATACAGCGAATTATAATATGATGAATTAAACATTTCCGGTTAGTAAAAACAATATAAAACAAAAAATTAATATTTTGAACATTATTTCTCATTATTAGAGTCCATAATTTCAAAAACGGTTTATTTTATGTTTATTTAATAATCGCTTATTTTGCTCTTTTAAGAAATAAAAAACCCTTTAATGGAAAGTTGTCGTTTACTATGAACACTTGGGTTTTCGTTTATGCTTAGTTCATTTTTCTTGTATATAGCGAAGCTATAAAAACAAAATTATGGGCCATTTTCGTTATTTTCTCTTATCGAGAGCCATTCAACCCCATTTCTCGTCTATTGTCGTATCGTATACCGCCGAATTTTGGAAAATTATATTTTACTTTGATCCGAAGCAAATACATATATAATGTACTTATTTTAAACCAACTGAGTATTATATAAAGCGTGTACGAGTTATTTTGTAAGAAAGAGTATATTCGAGTGTTCTACCAGTGTTAATATATATTTATAATTTATGTAGAGTTTTCCATGTGTTAACAACGATCGACTTTAAATTAAATCTATAATATAAAGTTCAATATTTTCTAGTATTACGATTTAAGAATTAAGTCGTCCGAAATTACGATAGAATTTTAATTTATTATTTTGTTGTGTGGTAGTCTGAAAATAATTTATGTACGCGAATAAAACATTCGAACAGAACAAAAACTTATATTTCGGTTTAATACTAAAATCTATTTTAAATTATAGCGATAGAAACGTTATCAGCCTATTAAATTGAGGACGAAACGTTATAAATGTATAGCTATAAAAAACACAATAAATCTGAAAACTACATACTTTCCAGTGTTTCTAATGGCTCGAAATATCGGAGAATGGTTTTTAAAACGTTCGGAATCTGTTAGTTATTTATCATCTGTACGAAGATTACTGTATTGGTTTGTGACGATTAGATATTTTCTAATGTCTGAATTAATCGGTGTTAAGATTGTGAAATTTTAGAAATTGAGTGATGAGCCGTGCACACGAGAACACGTTACGTTCAACGATTCATTTGAAAACAACGGCATGACGTTATGCCGATATATGATACTATAGTTTCGGAATACGTTTGGAGTTATAAAAGACAAAGTAAATATAACGATCGTATTGTTTGAATTCAAAGTTTAATGTACGCGCGATAAACGCATTAATAACGGAGAAATGACACCGTTTATTCGATATTTTTTGTTGTTCTTAACCGGAAAGTTTTGGTCACCGTTCACCACCCTTTAAAATTTTACTACGCGCTTCACGCGGCGAATCTTAACGCAAATGTTTACAAACAACGGCTTCACTCTTATTTCGACGTCGGTTGCTACAACACGAGTTCGTTGTTCCGGCCGATCCATTTTGCGTGTGCGTTCTACGCAACATTCATTATACACATTTATTTTAGATCGGTACGCGGTATACGCGATACAACGAATGTATGGAGGGAAATGTTCGCTTATAGTCCCTCGAAGAAATCGGTTTAGATTTCGACTGTGTTTGACGTGAATAAGACGAATTGCGACAATAAACGGCATGCATCATGTTTGTGCGGCACAATGGAATAATAATAATTTATCTTGGGTGACAGTTGACGTTCCGGTGCCGTTTGCTCTCCGAGAAAAAACAATCGCGCACGGCGTTTCTCGCATAATGCAAAAACCTCTGAATGGTGAGGCTTGCACGAATTTAGCTCGATACTAGGACGTTTTTTGTGGTTTCTGACTTTTCGTTACCCGTTTTCGTGTAGCCTACCAACGAGTAACACGCGTAAAATTTCATTTTTACATCGAATTACTACGGACGTAGCCGGTCGGAATTAAAATTGTTCCCAGTTGGATTTGATTTTAAATAATAGACATCGACATAATTCGGGTAATTTTTCGTATATTGTATTCGTATTGGGAAAAATGCATAACGTAACAAGTACGTGAATGTTCCGCGTAACAACAGCCAGTCAGATGTCCATTATTAAAATAGGATATTACTGGCATCTTTAAAAGGTTAATTCTTTTTAAATTCGTTATTACGTTACTTTTTTTATTTTTAATGAACCTAATTAAAAGCATATTAGTGTCAACTAAAAAAGATTAACCGAAAATAATTTGATAATTTCGTCACATACTTCTTGTGAAAATTGAGTTTCTCCTAAATAATTGTCGAAGAATTTTTCCCGTGTAAATCGATTTCTCGATAAAAGTGTCGATTTCGTTAAGCGGTTCTAATTTTCGTTATTAGGCAATATCGATTTTCGCTCTATACGGCAAAAAAATAATTATCATAATCAAAACGTTGTTTAGTTTTTTATTCGTGTTTTTTTTTAAAATTATGTCAATTATAACAACTACAGTGGTTATACTAATCATATCGATCGCTATTTTGTTTGAGCGCGATTTGCGTAAAAAATCGTTTATTTTCAAATTATTAGAGGCGGAACAAAACGTTACGCTCCATCGATCAAACAAACAATACAATTCATAATACTAGTGGGATAATATTTTATGTCATTGACGATCGTTACATAAATTATTGATACGAACAATATCAGAAAACAATTGTCGCATAATCTTTGTGCTTTCCTCTCCAATACAATTATTATGTTACAATATCGTAAAGCAAATAATAATAGTAAACCGCCGAAAATTATATTAATACGAGATTCGTTGTTGTATGTAAAATATTGGTTTTCTCTGATTTGCTATAACTATACATGTTCCTATTGTCGAAGCTCGATTAACATTGAATTATATAATAGTAACGAGACGTAATTATATTTAAATATAATTGGAGTGTGTCCAACGTATTTAACAAATATAAAATATTTTTCGGTCAAAAATTAATTTGAACGTTCCGTTAAAAATTTAATGTTGTTCGAAATAAAGTGTAAATATATTATTATTTTGCATATTCAGCGCGGAAGTTAAATACAATTGAATTAAATTGGTTATTCGAATAACGTTCGTTTGACGATGTCCCCGTGATTTTTTGTAATATTACCGAAGGTATAATTTCACATATATAAGTTAGTAGCGGAAGAAAATAATTTTAAGTTTTTGTTTGAAATCAATACGTTTTCGTTGTACAATCTATTCAAACAAAATATACGCGTACAATAATTACAACGTGTACGTACGAATATGTAAAGCGTACATAAATTAACGAATTTCGAAATATATGTATATCGTTTATACGAAAATAACTGTAACTACAGTTTACAAAGGTCAACCGTGGCGGACGGGACTAAAAACGTTTACGGTGGAACATATTCAAAAAAATCGAATAGGGTAACTATGTGTAACAGAAACGAATAGTTTTGGAACGGAGTGAATGGTACGGGGAAAAGAGCCAAAGTCGGTAAACCGAATCGGAAAGTATTGTGGGTGGCAGAGAGGGAGAATTTCACCGAGTGTGGGCTGCGCGGGCGCTTTTGAAAAAGGCTACGGCTACCGCGATATAGTGTATAAGTGATGAATATGTATGACTGTGTGGCGCCACATTGTGTATCCGGTCTCCATTGGCGTATCAAATTGATTTCCAATCGTTCGGTTTCGCGGTTACGTCGAAAATCACCAACCATTGACGCGCCCTCTTCGAAGTTGTTCCGGTAAAATTAACCGCGTCGTCATTTTTTAAACCGAGAACGTCTAGATTTCTTTTACGAAAAATAATATATATATATATATTTCAATTATAAAGACGTCGTTGAAAAACGTCGAATGGACCGGCGGCGTAATATTTATTCTTATTTGTACGCGTTTTAACGACGTGCTTTCAGTTCGTGACCGTGCTTCTTTCTTTTCAGCGTTCCGCCAAATCGAATAACGGCGTAAATTTAGCGACGACAGTCCGCCCGCCAATGCGCGTATTGTGCACGCTGCAATAGAACCGTTTTTCGGTTGATTAAAAACGACTCCACGAAACTCAATTAAAAAAGTTCCGTAAAACTCGTGGACCGATGCGCGCCGACGGTAAACCAAAAGCGGATTCCCGCGAAATTAGTTAAATTTCGCCGCGACCGCAACGGTCCCTCGCGCTTAATAACACCGTCGTCGTTTAAGACGTTTTTGTGCGCTCCGCTTCCGATGTGCACGTCAATCAAACCGGAAGTTTTAACCAACCACTGTGTCCGTCTATGTAAACAGTTTTCACACAAACCACATTATTATTAGAACACGCCATTTTTGTGTTAGGCGACTTAACGCGTTTCCGGAGAAACGCCTTAAAGCGTAATATATATGTATACACCCTCTGCTCGCCCTGGTTTACCGTTCGTCGTCGTTACCGACAAAAATGTATATTTCACTATTACGACGACGACGATTAAAAAGAATTAAATGAAACGAAGTCGAAAAAACCGCATGATAAATTACGCGATTAAGTTGACGTATTTTTTTTCTTCGTGAAACTTTCCGTGAAAATAATATATTTTATTCTGGAACCTATTAACGACGCGATCTTACAATAGTATTATACATACACGTTTATTTTCTTTTTACGCCTTTTAATATATTAGTGTTTTAACAATAACGGTTGTGGTTAACGACTGAGGATAACACAGTATATAAATGGAGGTTACTTCTGTTTTTACAAATATTTAAAATGTCGTTCCCTGGATTCATGATAAACAGATAGGCGTACATTTTAAAACGTCGATGTTAAAATTAAGGGTTGAAAACGTTATATTACGGGTAGCGTTACGATGTATCTGACAATATCGGAATTTTACAATCGTTTGTACACGATTATGATGTACAGTGGAACGTCTATTGGTTACGTGACAGTAGCTGTAAGTATACGGTATTTACTTTGTGATTGTGGCAAGTAGTTGCTATTTTTTGAAAAGAACGAAACGCGAATTCGTTAATGAAACGTCGAGTTCCGATGGATGACATATATATTTCTTACACGTATGTATATCGCGTTGGCTTTGGGGAATAAATAGTTTCAGGGGTTTTCGTTACAAAAAAAAAACCGTTCAAACAACAGTTTCGACACGAAAACCGCGCTACGGGTCAACCCGTATTTCCATTGGCGAGAAAAAGTGATTCTCACCACTTTCACCGCATACAATTTATCGGCTTCATTTGGCATTTTTCCCTTCGGTCGTTCCCTAAATCTGTACTACCAGGTCAATGCCACACCCCACGATTTCACCGACTACTTTAGGTTTTCTACTTACTGTACACGCACGTATACTGGAAAACGTTTTATTTTTCCTTCGCACTTTCTACATTTTGAGCAGAAGTATCCGCCAAGGTTTTTAGTAAACATACGTATATTTACGTATGTTCGCGAATAAAAATTAAAAAAATGTTCGCTATAATTCCAAAAAAGTTTTTAATCACGCCTCTCTCTTGTTTGAACGCACGGTAGTTAATGTTTGATATTACGAGTGAAAAAATATTTCACGACTAACGTCGCGGTACGCATTAATATATATTCGTTCTCGGTTGAATATTTCGCTTAGAAATATTTTATTTTTCGATCCTGAAAATATTTGAATCCACTACTGGACGCTATGTATAATATACATAAAAACAAACTGAAAAACGAAATTTTTTGCGTCGTAATTTCGAAAACTTCTCCACCGGTTTTGATAAAATTTATGTTCAAATATTCGTTAGGATCAGTAGGGGAATGTCGTTGGCTATTATCGTTTTACTATTTCGCCGTTATTACAGACAAATCCTAAAATTAATGGTATCGGGGCAATATACCGTTCACCGACGCGTGACAACCAATTGTAAAAGTAAAATTTCTTTTAGACTAATCGTAATTATTTATAATTCGTACGTCGGGCGCATTTTAATTTTATTATTATTTTTATTATTGTTATTATTATTCAGTTTTATTGTCATCCGATTATTTCCACGTATCGGTACATAAAATTTGAATACTAAGCGTTATACATATCACTAAAAACGACCACGTCGAAATAGTGGAAAAAAATTAATCCAATTCGTGCAAGACCGGATATATTTATTAGTATATATGTATATATACATGAATATACGTAATATTTAACGTGTTGTACTCTAGTTTGATATATAGTCGGGCCGCGAAAAACGACGTGACGTCTATTAGCAGTCCATCGTTGTCATCGTTCATCACACCGGAAGACTGATTGCGGCGGCTGACGGTTATCGGGGCCATTCACGGTCCACGGGACATTTTTGTTTTTCGTAGGTCCCCCGTCAAATGTCGGCACTACACTGCTATGTCACCAGCCCATGTCCGAATTCGATTAGGTGTGTGTGTACCGTCGTACGTAGATAACATTATAGTCGACCATCGTGGACGGAACGGCCTTCCGTCTTCGTGATCGTTTAATCCTTCTTTTTATTTCATTACGATCACTGCGGCGACGTATATAACGTATCTTACAATATGTGAAACACGATCGATATAACTATACATAAATTGGTACCGAGTTATGTCTGTTTCGAAATGCGATATCGTAAGAGGTCCGAGGAGCACTTCGCGCGTTGTAAATTCTAATAGCACACCACAAACACATGTTTTCTATTGTAATGGTCGGATATACAGACGAACACAATTGCCTTCCACACACACACACACACAATAAAATATCCGTGTCCTTGTCACGTAATACATCACAAGTTTGTCATCACAATAATATATTACCCACAAATAGAACGGTAAACTATATGAAATCAGTCGTTCAGATTGACTTCGTGTATAAAATATGATATTTTCCAGATTGAATAACCCAGAGAGTTTAACGTATGAGTATTACTACATCCTGGTGACTAGGGTAATCGTAAAAATTAGAGAGTATCGTATTTAACTGTCAAATACAATCCGACAAGTTTATCGACGTCTATTAAACGCTTCTGTGTGGGAATCTACCGAAAGTCGGCCGAGATAGTTGACATATCGTTGACTTGAATTTAAATAATGACGGAATAAGCGCAGTTTCCCGATCAATATAAGTTTGATAATTCTGTTATTCTTCTTCTGGAAACATTTTTAAAGTGGTCCAAATTCTCCGGTAATTTTATCGGCGAGTTATAATATTACGTCATAAATCGAACAAACGTTACAATTTAGAATGTTTTAACGTTTACCAGTAGTTTTCGAGAGAATTACGAAGAACCGAGAACAATATCATAAAGACCTCCATTCAGAATCGTTAATTTTAAGCCGATAATTTAATATTAATATCGAGTTTAATGTAAAAATGATATCTCTAATCGCTACTTATCTTTAAATCGTAACAAATTTACTGTGGTTTGATTTACAATCATACACAAATGATATATGTAACGTATGTTGTGAAGTAGTTATAAACACTTGCGTACATTTTAAACACAGACGTTTTATATTATAAAAATTGTACCTAATTATATATATTTATATGTACATAGTACGAAAATAATAATATTATTTTTATTATTGTGAAAGAAAATAATAATTATTTTTCGATAAACCATCGCATATTAATATAATAATCGTACTCGATAACATTATAATAATGTCAAGTAGAGAGAGAGAGAGAGAGTACACATAAATTCGTTTTTTAATCGTCATACGGTATTCAATATGAATAAATAAATAAATAAAGAAAGAAATTTATATATATACTTTATAAATTTCCAGGTCTGCACGTTAACGTTAGTTGAATTTGAATATCACTGAATCTAAATTTTATGTTTTCACGATTTGAAGTGGTTATGCCACTTAAAATCGTATTATTGTCTGGACGGTGTACCAATTAGTGAGTTATATCGTGTTGTGCGCCGTATTGTATTTATATAAGATAATCGTGAGTACTGAAAATAATTGTTACCGTCAGACGCACTCGGCGTGCGTACAATATATTGTAGATTATACACCGATTATGCAATTGTAAATCATTATTTTGACGTATATATTCGCGACGACTTTTTTTTTGTGCACGACCGACAAACGAATGAAATGCCGTAGAATGTCGTAATTTTACGAAATTCTCAGTATACGAATAATAACTAAAATCGGACTAAAATTTGAAATTGAAGAAAAAACCCGTAAACAAGTTGACCGCGTGCGTCCGGCAGTTGTCGCCTGATGCAACATTTGTAATACGTTGGCATCGCGGCAAACGGCCACTGACCCGTGGGAAGTTTTCCGGTCGCGACCTCCACTGCTGTCTGCGTAATACCGACGAATACGCGTTGTACGCTGTCGTCTCGTACGTACCCTGCCCATACGCGGGTAATTAAAAGCCGCCTGTACACAGTTTCGGGCGAGAAAGCACGTTTGTAATTCGAATCTCGGTTCGCACCCGTTAATTATTTAACAAAATGGGGAACGCAACGTATTACACGTAGGGAGGCGACCTTTACTCGGTTACTACGAGACGTACAGTAAAAACGTCGACGTATGTTCAACGTTTTCAGTGCTTAAAATTTGAACTTTAAATAATTGACGTTTAATCGTTCGTTTCGATAGTTGTTCACGGCTTATCGAATTCCAAATTTAGTTATCGAATTTCCGGACATAAATAAGCCGGGTTTTCATCTCCGAATGCGTTGTTAAGTTAGACGATTTTTATCAAAATTTGAGGTAGATAATACACAGACATACACACACACACACACACATACGTACAAGAAATATTAGTAATATAGAGATAATACATTAATATATCGTATACACTCGTGTGTAACGGTGACATGATAATGTCGTGAACGGAAGATATTTTCGATAAAATTTTTAACGATAACATTTTTGTTCAATTTAATCGGTTGGGCGTAGACGAAACGTCGACATGTGCTCGAAACCACACAGTAAAGATGAAACTTCGTCACATATCCACTGACGTTTCATTATCTTTAATTATAAATAACGGTCAGTATACATACTGGGTAGGTGTTTATTATTAAAAAAGTCCACGACGATGATCTTGAAATTTGGTAACGAATCTCCGCGTTTCTGTACATACTGAATTTTCAGGATTTTCAAAATGTTTACGTAATTTATTTATGGTACACAAATGTAAATCAGTGAAGTCGCGCGTATGAGAAATGTTAACGTGTAGTTTATTATATTGAAAATGACGAACATTTTTTTTAAATGTATACTTTACTTAATCTGAATCGATGAAATACGTGAACAAATATAAAAAGCGTATGTTTTCAAAATATCGCTACCGACGGTTATATTATCTGGACAGTTATAAAACTGATTTATAAACTAAAGGTAACCAACGATTTGAATAAGAAAAAAAATTAATACATTTTTTTCAACTCAGTGAAGAATGAGAATACGACACTGGGGGTACATACATTTTCGGGCTTGTTATATAACTATTGTTGACAGATTGTATTTGTTTTTATTTGCGGTAGTATTACTGTTTCTGACAACGGGAATACGTTGGAAATGTATATACGTTTAACGTAATATATTTGGTCAACATTCTCTTTGAACGATAAAACATTATATTCTGCAGTATTTTTGGAAAAAATCGGAAACGTTTTCTGTATACGTATTATTAAATATATAAAAGATTAGTATTTGGAAATTCTTTATACTCGTAATTCGATAAAGAAGTTCCATTTTTTTTTTAAATAAAAACATGTAGCGTTCGCACATATATTTAATGTTTATTTATCAAACAATAGTTAACGATCGTAAATTGTATACGCGTATGTGTTGGCCTTTTGGTATTTAATATTTTGTTCGAATGATCCGTCGAAAATTCGATAATAGATTAAGTATCGAGGTTTATTGCTCGATGACAAATAGAAATGAAAAAAAATATATAAACACGATTATGTAAAACCGGAGGGGATTGGGAAATTCTTTCTTTCTACCACAACGAAGACGCGATGGCGGTGACATATTGTTCACGTAAATAGTTCTATTTTTATAATATGTCGGTCGGTTCAAGTGCATTCGATTGTGTGAATATTTTCTAGTATACGTACATCCCTCTCTGTCAGGACCATAGAGAGCCGCTACGGGAAAACGTAATTAGTTAGAAATATTACGCGTTGCCAACAATGGTAAATCCGTAGGGTCCTGAGCGTCGTAAAAATAACCACGAATGTTATTACGTCGATTGTCATAAAAGTTACGAAGTTATGGAAAACGAACGAAACTGTAACAATTCGTGTTTATTATGGGCGTTTGAAAACTCGCAAAAATTACGTTACGCGAATCGCGTTCATTATTTACGCACCAGTACGTGTTTATTTGTCGTCGGACGGCGATCGAACTTGGACTACTGGTAGGTCCTTAGGGAACTCAAGTAACAATTATTGCGTAATCGTTGGTCGAACCATGGAAATTCGTTCCACCGACGTTCTGTGTTCACCACTTGGCAAATACGTTTACATAATTTTTGCGTCGTATTTCTTAATTAAATTCGTCGTTTTTGAACGACATTATTTTCGTTTTTGTTATCCGTCGCGAATATTTACAACTGAAAAAGTATAATATTTTTACCGGCGTATATCTAGTTATACGTATTTTACTTTCAAAACTAAAACTCAGCGCGTTTTAGTAAACCACACTAATTGGATAATTGTAATTCGTTTGTTTTTCACATCCCATTTCAAAAGTACTCGGCCTTAATAATAATAAAATACTGTATGAGCAACTAACCTATACACATACACACACACACACACACACACACACATATATATATATATATATATATATATATGCAGACATGATACTACAGAGTCGACTCTAGTTTTCACAAAAAGCGTTCGCGTTGTTCGCATTTATTGAAACACGTAAAACATTAATAGTCTATACGGTCATTACAGATTAATAATAATTACGTTTAGACTATTACACAAAATAATTTATAATTTCGATTACATTATGTAATACAGTAATATTTTTGGTAATCATCGAGTTATATAGTGAAAAAATTATGATTGTTTAAAATAAAATAAATAATGTAAAATTTAAAATATTTATAATATTGTGCGATTAATTATTATTAGAAGATATAAGGTTATATATATATATATATAAATATATATGAATAATATTTCTATAGATCTAATAATTATTAATAGTATAATATTGGAAGTAATTTTTTTCTGTATAAAAAAGCTTTCCATTTATAAATAATACTTTTTAATTTTTAAAATTTATAAGATAGAGACGATGACGTAATTTAAATTAAATTAAAAACGTTCGTTTAGAATTGTGCATATTATAAATTACGTGGATACCTGAGAATCAAAACGGAAATAACGTACACAAAAATTTTTCAAAAATATAATTTTTTAATGTGCCTAAAAACAACTACTTAAATAATTCAGCCGTACGAAATAATAATAATAATAACAATAATAATAATTCAGTATTTAGATAATTATTTCGGGTAACAAAATATTTTGTTAAAAATAACGTAAAGATTCCATAAATTTACGAAGAACGAAAACTACATTAAATAAGATCAAAATATATTCACCTACTTTTTTTCTATCACGTAGTTTTGGTAGTAAATACAAACTATCCGAATAATCACATAAAAAGGATTTAACCTAAATCTTACATTTAAAGCGCACAAGATGCAACGAACGAAAAAAAGATTTGTTCTTATACCGATTAAATCTTTTGAGCTAGTAAGGTTTATAGTGGTGACATACTTATAGGTTAGAATAAATGTAATTTGCTTTTCTATAAAATTGGCATCCTTGAAAGAAGTGGTTAAGCGCGAAACACACTTTCTTTTTATTTATATTTATAACGGGGCGTATTTAATAATAACGTGGAAATATTTTTAAAATTACGTTAAAGTTTCTGGATGTAAAATAAAATAAAATAACGATTGCAGTTCTTTACGCAAGTTTCAAAACGTGTATAGCGAAGGATTGAAACATGAAAGTAAGTTGACAAGCATAATGAAAATTTAAGAGCTTTATTTATAACGTAATTGTACGCGATTCTTAGGTCCTTTTTTGTACGAAATACGTTGAACAGAAAAGCGTATTAAATTATTTACAAGACCGGGTATTTCAAGCCGTATGAAGTATATTGTGCAGAAGTCATATGCTATTTATATATCAAAACGAAAGACGAAATGAAACAATAACTAATTAAACCGAAAGCGATGGCTATTCTTTTTGAATCAAGATAAAAAATTTGTCTTTAAATAGTCGGGCAAGAAGTATTGTTGAAATAACACTCACGAGAGACGCGTTAAAAAATAAACAAATAAAAATGCACCGAATTGTCGGAAACGAAAATGACAATGCTTACCGGACACCGAGAGGAACATAAATTAATTGACGCTCCTGCAGGGTCCAACAGTGAGTGGATAACGTGTATATATATATATTTTTTTTGTTTTTTTTTCCCGGGCGACGATTTTTGAAAGTGCGTAGAACGAGAAAAAATGTGGTACATGGATAGCGCACGTTCGTATAATTTATGTAATATATGTATGTGTACGCCTTCCGTTAACGGAAAGGCGACAATCAGAGAAAAAGGGAAAAGGACGTAGAAAAAAAAAACAAAACTAGAGTACCCTGTTAACGGGGGTGAATTTTTCCGGAACGCGATTTTTGTTTTTTGCCACGACTGGAGGTGTTCTGCAAATTAATCGTTTGTCAGGAGAACCAAAGTCCATTCACATCCATCTCGCGATAGTGCTGATCGCTGTGCTTTTGCCGTTTTACTAAATACCGAAAACCCTATGACGGTGGTCATTTCCGCGAAAGCGAATTCATTTGTTTAGTAAAAACTCACCGTACAATAATCGTCGTCAATCGATTTGTATTTGATGAAATTAATATTGTAACGGATGAAAACGGCGTGCATAATCATTACACGCCATCCAATCCACAATTCGGATTCACTAAGGGATTATACTAACGTGCCCCAACACGCGCTCGTTCGAAATATTACGATAATAGTATCAATACGAGTTAATGTTCTCGGGAAAAGAGACCACGGTTTTTTTGTTTATTGATTTTCAAACCCCTTTCTCAACACATACACACATACACACACACACCTACGCACACACACACATACTCCCACTCAACGTACGCGAAAATCATTTTTTTATTTGTGTTCGCAAAAATGATTTATGTCCGTACTATATTACGTTATTATGCATTTATATATAATTATACTAACACGAAAAAACCAATTTATTCCTTGGGGTAAACGCGATCCAGATATTTTTTTATTCGGATGTGTGGTTCAATGTTTACGAACGCGAGACGTTCGAATAAACTACGGACATTATCGTAAGAAAGAATTGCGCCAATATTTCCGGACGGTTTGAAATTCAATCGAGCTCGCCGTGATAATCGTCGTCGTATCAGTGGCGTTGCTCGATTTACGAAGCGATATATACGTTTTTATTTTCGTCAGACTTCAATTTAAACGGTGACGACGCTTAGTAACTAATTAACACGCCGATTATGCCGAAGAACGACGCGCGCGTTATTCCAAATGCGAATCGTGAGAAACACAAAGATTTATCGCACGTACGTTACAAACGACCGTTTGAAACGTTCACGAACAACACCGCGTACATGTAAATTAGCTTGTGTAACGCTACTCGAGTAAGTTAACGGTTGGGTTATGGTGGTTGTGGATGACGAGAATGGGCGAGTTTGTGTAGTTTATTACCGCTTCCAAAACCGTAGGCGGCGGCGAAGACGACGTTGGCGAAATTCGTTTTACGCACGCACTCGCGTCGCCGGTGTCGGTTGGTGCAGTCGGTGGCATGTAGTTCGCAGTATTTCCCTGTTACGACTGCAAAACTGTTTCGGGCGCGATAAAGTTTTTCTACGCGTCGCTCGTAAACGGTTAGAACCGCGAGAGGCGGTGGGGCCCGATCGGCGGCCGAAGATAAGGCGTACACGGCACATTGCACCGCGTACAATATACATTTTGGCGGGATCGAAACTTCGGATCCCCGACTCCCTCACGGCTGGGACTCGAGAGCGAGCAGCTGAGGATTAAAACGTAAATCACTCGCGAAAGAGGTATCTTTCCATTATCCCGTTTTAAACGCGCGCGGAGCCGCGCAATGATAATCCAAAGGGAACTCGAATACCCCAATTGCGTATACGGATTTTTCCCCCTCGCCAGTTGCTTGCAGGACGGAGGAAGAACACGATATCGTAAGACCCTCGCATAAATCTTCTTAACATATACATTATGTAGGTAATATGCGTTATTTTTTTTGCGAATTGTCTCGTGCGCGTTTAAGTGCTTCGGTCGTGAGTCGGACGTCGAGTTATTCGTATGAGGAATTAATCGAAATCGGTACACCGAGAAACGACAACGTCATAGAAAATTGTTTCGGTGTTGCATTCAGAGTATCTCCGGCGGTGCACTCCAGGTGGTGGTGGGTAAAGAGATAATTTCATACTCATCGACCGGGTGGTTATTTCGAAATCTCTATTTACTTAAATCGTTTCTTTCGCGGTACATTCGAACGTTTACTTTTCATACATCGATTATGGTAAACGTTAAAAAGTATCGTCAATGCCAATCACATTGAAACACGTTTTACGTTGTTCAAAGAAAAAAATGTAGTTCGTATCATAATAACGTTGCTTTGTTTAAGTATGTCGTCTTCCGGATTCACGTGATTCACTGAGAACACGAATAGAACAACTTTATGCTTTTGTTCCGATATATTTTATTAACGTTCGAGTATACAATTATTGTTTACGGTGGATGATCGCGTGAACTACGAGTGTACTTAATAACAGTGTCTACTATCCGTATCATATATATGTTTACGGCGAAAAATGGTACGTTTGAAGGTCATAAGTGTCGGTACCGTGTACAAATTCGTCTAATGAAATATTCAATTTATGATTTTGGCTAACCACGCTAGAAATCATGAAGACCCATATAATTAAATCTTCCGGCTCGTTAGTAGTATTACGGTAGATGATAATTGATAAGGCCGTATCCAGAATGTTCGGGATGCAATTGGATTAACGTTATAATATATTATTACGTTCTCGTAAGTTTGACGTGATAATTTCAACCACGTAATAGGTTTGTTCATTTTAAGAGGTTAATTTTAATTTATAATAACGTAACGTGTGAACAAAACTATATATATATATATATATACGCGTTTTATAAACCATTAAATAATTACGTTTTTAAATAATTTTAGGTTGTTTGTTATTTAATTTGTATTATGTTTTTTGTTTACTGAGGAGATAATAGAAATTTACAATGAAACATGTTTTACCATCATACGTTTTTACGCTGAATTTTAATATATATATATGTATATATAAATGAACATAGTCTGTATATTTTTTTTTCATTTTGTCGAAAAGAAATGAATAAAACATTTTTAAACTCGTTTCCAAAATGTTTCAAATTGAATTTTCATTGTATTTTGTTATTATTAAATTTTAGATCGACGATAAAATGTATTCTAAATAATTTTGAAATATAATTTGACTTTTAAGTGCCATATTATTGTTGAGTTTATATTTTGAATAATTATATATACATATATTACGTCACGTTTATTTTTTATCGTTTTAAATATAATTATTTGGACGACGAAATAGTTTAATATGGATCATTTAAAACGTAATATTATGTTTTTTCAAACTAACGATTACGTATTGTGTTCCAATAAATAATATTTATAATAATTAAAAATAAGTACCCGCGTATAAAGGGCATTTAAAAAAATTGGTTGTTCGTATTGAGATGCAACTTTGAAAATAATTTACCGAAGTACTTAATGAAATTACACTTATTTACATGTTATTTGTAGAGTGAATGGAACAAGGTTATAAACTTAAGGTATATAAACGTTAATAATTATCGAGCCTATATAGGCAATCGTGACAATTAAAAAAAGTCGTTTCAATATAATTTCTATTATAGTATATTAGTTAGTTGTAACATGAAATTAGTACGTTGTGATTTTGATATTCGCGATATCGAAAAATGTAAATTTTTCCTAAAATTTAAACGTTCAGATGGAATTTGTACAATGTTTCACCCGCGTTCGTAAAATGAACAGCAAATAATAGTAGAAGACGACGCAAGAGAATTTATGCGAAATGAGATGGTGTGCCAATTAAGGCGTATTGTGTAATGGTTCCTGCAGGTAATTCGTGTTGGACGTTGCGCGAGCGACGTTCCAGTCTATAGCTGAACAACGGATTTTCACTACCCGATTATACGCTAACTGACCCATCTATTTAAATTAGAATTTGTCGAATCTTCCCTGAGCGTCGAACGCCGGTATTAAGTATTAACAACAAACGACTCGTTTACCATATTCTATTAATGTTACTAAGTCCGTCAATTAGTGCCGTGTCTGTTAGTTCAGCCCAACGTCGTAATCTTTTGCCGGTGTTTAGCCGTGCACGCCGAATAGTCTTATCGTCAAAATATGGGTCATTTGTACTCGGCGGTGTATTATTAAACGGCCATGTCTGTCGTATAAACGTAGCGTCGTGTATATTTAAATTGAATAGTCGTTCGCGCGAGTTTCGAACGCTCGTCAAACTGATTCTTTTTACAAATTTCTACGATTATTTTCGAATAAACCGCGTAAATAAAACACCGTTTATGCATTTCGAATTATTGTTCGCTGATCGTCGGTATCGTAACAACGCGAATTTCTGGCGCGTATTCGTATTCCGTATATACGTGTTATGTTTATTTCGAGACGATAGAAAATTAATAACCTTCGAACGAAATCGTCTTGAATCGCTAAAAATACGAAGCACAAAGACTGGAATTAATAGCCCGAGCGACGAGGGTGACTGACACGGACGCATTAAAATTCCGCTCGTGGATTTCTTTTCGTCGGATATGCGATTATTATTTCAAATTCAAAATTTACCTATGCAAAACGGGGGTAAATTGTATAAAAAGTCTAGTCACGATTGGCGGAGGTAGATCACGTTCTCGCCGACTGTATGTACACACACAAACACACATAAACACACACACATACACACACACACACACACACACACACACACACACACACACACACACACACACACACACACACACATCCATACACATACAGTCGGACATTTATTTCCGCGTCAAAAGCTTTCTCTTCACAAACGTGTTTGCTCTGTGAGTACGCCATCGATTATATGCGACTCAATTATTATCATTAGTGTATATATAGGCAACGCGAACGCAATTTCCGTTAATTAAACTAATTCCACTGGAAACGCGCGTACGGTATAATGACGTCACGCGGTTTAGTCATTGTCCGTCTGGCGGGAATCATGCGCTACACATTAGGCCTCCCTAATATTTTCCGGGTTAGGGTCGACATAAACGGCATATCGCGTGTGTGGTCAATAACAAAATGTCTACCGTAAATGTGTCACAGCGCCGGGACAAATGAACTTGAAATGTGTCTTAAACGTAAGTAACGGATGCGAATTATACAGGGCGCGCGTATGTGTTTCGCGGATAATTCTCCGCGAGAGATAAATCACTCGGACAGGTTACGAGTAAAAACCGCCGCCATACACGACGCTACCCCATCCGTCCGAACTTATATTATGTGGGCTTATTTTTCCCTTCGTTCTTCTTACTGTCCGTACATTTCACGAGCTGAGAAACAAAAACGCGAGATAAAACCTTAGAGATACCACGCCATCACCCTCTTAGCTAACCCTTAGGAATCCGTACACACACATACAAAGACATCTACACGAACACTCTTCACTGTAAACTATTCACCGTTATTAACTAGCCTGAGCGGCAGGAAATCTCGTGCTTAGCTTTAAAACTCTTCACGTTGCTGTCTATCATTAATGATAACTGTATAGTTCGTTCGACGTAGCGAATTATCGTTTGTAAAATAAACGAGTCTTTCGTAAACGTGTACAAGCGTTTTGAAAAATGTGTAGTTATTGAATTTTCGACTAGCGGAAATGTTTCTCCCATCGAAGTTCACGACCGATCACGCGACTTTTATAGTGAAACGAATGTAGACGTAAGTACGGTACATTATTGGGCCAAAAAAATGAGAATAAGCGATGGCCTTTTCGACATAAATGACCGCAGTCACGGAGTGGCCATCAAAAACGGGCACCGACGGTTCTCGCATGACGAAAGGAATTTAACAATGTGTAATTCATCGAGAACGTATCGTCGAGAAAGGGATTATAATAAATAATTCGTATAATACGTAGAAATATCGTAAACATTAAAATAACGCGTGAATCGAGTTCGTGCAAAAACTAAACCATTGTTTCTGCAACATGATAATGAGCACTTTTATATTCATATCAATGGCGGTAGGAGAAACCGGGTTGGAGACGATAGAACGTTCCCTTTATAGTTTTTATTTGGCCCGTCATATCAATGATTCGTTCCAACATTAAACACTCACTTCAATCGAATTCGTTATGACGATGAAGTGAAAACCAAAATGAGAAATTCGAACAATATTTTTTCAATAACTCGTTTCGTTTTTATGTAAACGCTCGCCAGCGAATGGGAATTATATCAAAAAAAAAATTATATCCAAAGAGTAAAAAAAAAAAACGCTAACCAGTAATAAATTATTAAAATCATTCCGTTACGTGTATACATTAATCGCCCATTAACGTGCATAATTAATGGCCGAACTATAAAAGGTCACGGAAAAACAACGGATATTGGTCGTTACGATAAATTCGTCACTTTTGTTCAATATTCGTAATTATTTACACCATTACCTAATGGATCAAATCGAATTGACATTACGTTTATTCCGCTCGAGTTTTCAACGATGAGCCACAGAATTTCCGTCTACCTTATTGTTGGCTAGCAATACGTCAAAACACGAACAATATAGATAACGCGCGATAAAAATAACGCCCACGAATAAAATAACACTAAACGGTATACGGTCCACAGGGACGGTTACAATTTTATAGATCCCGGCCGTTGTTAAAAAGATATCCTCTAATTATACGACGGCGACTCCGATATTTTGATTCGCGTTCATCCGTTTCGCGTACCGGCGATTGTCGCTGACGAAGTACGTCCGAAATTAATTTTCGCGGCTTTCGAGTGCGTCGTGTATTCGTGCCCCATTCGGAAAACGTCAATTTTATCCGAAGAAAAGCGTGCGCCTTCTCGATTTGTTGTTGGCGGAACAAAGGGATTTTCATTAGGGACTATCCACGGGATCGTTGTCGGCGGAGCGACGACAATATGGGCCGTTTGTTTACACCACGTGTATCGGTGACGGAAGTCTAATAATAACAATAGTAACATAAACGCGTAAAGGCTTTTATTCGGTGCTTAAGTATACGCCGAAACTTTACGTGCGGCGGTGACGTCGGCGGTATTCGAATATTGTTTCAATTTCGTCGGCGAATTGCTTTAGAGGGTGAATAATATAAAACGTTGTCGTCAGGCCCTCGCGTAATTATTGCCGGGCGTTTCGCATTCGAACGGTCGGGTCTCCGGGGTAGCCCGCTGCCGCCCCGCCGTATTATATTTCTCGGCTGGTCCGCGTCCGCCCTTCGTTTAACGGCACTCGTTGAAATATTTTAATAATTTCGCTACGGAGAAACGCGCGACATCATGGATAGGTACGGCGGTTGGTCCCTTCCGCCCGCGCTTCGTCAATAAAAAATTATTCGAGTACGGACGGAACGCGAAAAAAATACACGCGCGAGACACAAGTGGATTTCCGGTGATTTCCAGACGTTTTAACGAGTCGTTCGCGTTTGGAAAAAGTCATTTTCCCTACCGTTCCGTTTTACGTGAAAATATAGAACCCGACGGTGTACGTAATAATACATATTAACGCGGTGCGAATCGAAAGCGCGCGCATTGTCTATATACTGTTTCGTGTTTTTCGCGCAATTTTGTTTCGTTCTCAAACTCAAATATTGTGTCCACAAACTTCAGTGACCGACGTTGAATAAAAATTTATCGACTTTCAATTCGTACGTGCGAATTTCGTGAAAACTGTATTAGCTGATAATTTTCGTAGTTGATTTTCTAAAACTATTTTGCAAACATCTTTTTTACCGTTGTTACCGGATACAACGTGCACGAGTTCGTAAATATTTATGATTCATCGTAACGATATCGGTTTATATTTATATATTTTTAAAAAGCTTATACATACATATATATATATATATATATATATA
>JAIPRN010001281.1:0-49735 GCA_025469175.1 Geopemphigus sp. TES_GeoC_2020 | reverse complement strand
AATATCGTTAGGGCATTTTTATTAGATTATTACAAAAAAAGAATATATATATACACACACATTTTTCCCCAATTATAATTCGTTCATTGTCTTTCTCCGATCGATATTCTTAGTCTATTTATCGAAAAACGCGAAAACTTACATTTTGTAGTTTAAATAACAGTATATTTGTAGGAATAATAGCCTGACAGAGAACTTTGTTTAAATAAATCGTTATCTTTTTACTCTGGACATTACATTTGTCTAGTTGGAAACGAAATAATATAAATATAGTTATGTATATATATATATACAATGCATATAGACAATAGCTACCCCAGGTATATTTGATTCCATCTACCATTTTTATTAGTCGTAACGATCTAATGACATATAATAACACAATTCTCAAACATAAAAACAAATTCTCGGGTGTTTTTTGCGTCACACGCGTAAGTATAAACTATAATTCATACAAATTGTATTATAATGTAAACAATGTAAAGGATTCAAGATTATACGTAAATTCGTGAAACGATTATTAAATAGCGTAACTTATAATGGAACGATCATATTGTTCTTTTTTTAATGTAAATAAAAGATACGCGTTCGTATAATGTACGGTTAAAATTCGTAATAGCGCGCAAAACAATACGGATTCGAGACGGTATTGAATTCCACGTATTTATTTATAAAACGACCGATTTACGTCGTGCACGAGATTTGTCGTAACGGCGATGTTGTACCTTCAACGGCCGCAGAAATTGAAACCGTATCGTTTATCGAAACGCCGAAACGTCATTTTATTTTAGACCAAAGCGACATTACGGTCGTTTAAGTACGCGTTTTACGGCGAGATCCGCACGTAGCCACGGCACAGCACGACGTCCTATAGCGCATAAATAGATTTAACGGAGTTTATTCGCTTCGACCTATAGCCGATATTTTTCCTTCTCGCCCTTAAACTGTGTTGTTACATACAATAAAATATAATTCGAAAAGTTCGGTTTTTCGTTTTTAATTGTTTAAATCTACTCTCAACACTCATAATTCAAACATTTAATTACGTTAATTTTAAACGGAATAAATATGTCCACGTGTCGTTTATCTAAATATCGAAGACAACTAAATAACTTTAAAAACAAATATAATTCGTTGACCATAATACTACCGGCGCATAATTATTATTACACGATTTTTGTATACTAGATGAATATTCGGTGAAAAATGTTTAAAATAATAAAGTGTATGTGTATATATAACAATACCAATAAATATACCAAATTAACCTATGAACTACCAATATTTGTATGGTCGCAAAAACATTTTCAAAAAAAATCGTGTTATCGTAGACTAAGTTCCACTCCCCAACCGTTTTTAAATTGAGCTTATGATATAGTCTATTGTAATGTTACTCATTTTTATACGAGTTATAAAAATCGCGACGATAAAAAAAGAACCCGTTGAACCGTAAATCCGTTCGGATGGCCGTTTTTCCGTCCATAACGGCCGTATGCAGTACAGAACAAATGAAATCCTATTCATGGCCAGTTTATCGCTGCGGAAAACCGTCAGATTTGAAACTTTTTATAGGTACTTGTATATCCATATCCCTGAATTTTAAACGCATATAGAACTCGCACTATTCTGTAACATGTCATTATAATACCGGTAAAAAGAACTATATCAATTTTTTATAAAATGTATATATTGCTTTTAAATCAATAATACGGCAATGACGTTGTCATTGTTGGTACAGTAAAACAACTAACTGCTAAATTTATATGCACGACTAATTTTATTATATAATATTAATTTTTTCACGAATATTCTCAAAAATTCTAGAAACTACTATAAATATATAAATATCGCGTACGAGTTAAAAATATGAAACTAAATTATATTCCACTACATTTTATTTCTATGGATTTTAATGAAATTTAATAATTTTTAATTTTTAGGTTTATTGAAATTTGGTAGTTGATATGCTAAAGTGGTTTCAATTATAACGAATATAATAAAAGATATATTTTTATATGAAAAAAGAAATTTAAATAACGAATATCAAAATTTTAAAAATTTTAAAAAAATTCAAAATGGAATAAAAAATTCGTTGTTTCTCGTGCAAACGATTATATTGATTAAATTTTATAATACAAATTAAACTACGTATTATGTAGGTTAATAAATGATATAATTTCTTATGCAACTAATAATCAGTAAACTATATTGTCATAATTGCAACTATATATATATATTTATTTATTTATTTAAACTAGATTACTAGAAAACTTGATTTTTTGTAGTTAGACACGTCGTACTAGTAAAAAACGATTACTTCAAAGCTCAAATGTCGTGATTCAGAGATTTTATACAATATCAAATTACAGATTATTCAATGTTTTATAATTTCATTATAACTTAAATTACTTTAAATACGCTTTTGAACAATTTATTTTTAAATTTCAACGTATATATATAAATTTAGAATAAAAATATCTAAAATTTCATATTTCCGCAGAAGTAATATTAGAAAATAATTAAGTATTACAAAATATAATATACAATATACTACATTTTAGAATTCGCAGAAAAATACTTTTAATAAGATACTATTATTATTATTATTATGATATTTATATTGTTGTTGTTATTATTTCTATTAGCACTATTGTTATTATTCATATTAATTATTTAATTATTATTAAAATTATGATAAATATTTGATAAACAAGAGTTTGGAAAACAGTTATTAGGTTGATTGATTGATTAACGTTTCCCTTTATTTGTTTGATTTAAAAAAAATGATAATATATAAAATCGAGAGATTATCGGCTTAAAAATGTATAATTTTTATTATTATAAATGCTTTAATCGACTTCTATAAATCGAAACACTTTAGGTATCTTATCGATTTTAGATAATAATAATATTAAACATTATTACTACAACGTTCTTCACCGATCTAACGGCGTAAAATTAATTTCAAATCATAGGATTAATAATAATAGAAATGTAACTTTATCCTTAGATACGATACTATTATAACTTAATTGATTTATTCAAAAATCGTTGTTTGGAAAGACATCGCATTTTCAATTATAGAATGACAAAGTTATTTATTAGTTAATATTCAATATTCGAAGAAGACATTAAAAATAAAGAAAAAATAAAATAACGAAAATTATATTATAAAAAACCTTATGAGTAATACGAACTTATAACGTAAACAATATTATGACATTTATACATATAGATACATAGCAATGATTATGTAGTCAAAAATTATGTAGTCAAAAATTAAAAGGCTCATTCAATAATATTATATTCTGCAGTAAACGAACTTATTCCATTAAGATAATATTAGTAAGTTTTTCCGATTGTTTATTGGTTTATCAATTTTTTTTTCTTTTAAATATTTTTTCGTCTTTATATTATTAATAAAGCACATATTGTAAATTAGAAATAAGTTCACGAGTAATATTATAAATAACGTTTTATTAACTAATCTAGGTATTTTAAGTTATATTAAATAAATGGGAAAATAAGTGTATTTTTAGCGTCTATTTATTTGTTGGCGAACAGTTTCAAGACAAGACGTGATAAACGCATGCATTATAATAGGAATAGCACAGTCGACGATATCGTATTGAAAAATGATCAAATTCGTTGTAAAATTATTTTACTATCTAACAAATTTATAACGTAAGTTGGTAATTTAATAAGTAAACAAAAGAATTTAGACTATACATTAAGCTGTTTCCAGTAATCCTGTTCGTATATTGGTATTTGTTTAAAATGAAAATTGTAACGTATCGAAACGGAATATGGTTTTGACATGTATGATTAATATATAAAACATTTATTTACCTAATAATATATTTTTATACATATGGATGAAACATATTTTTTAAGTATGTAATTTGTATCTATATTTATTAAAGATAACTGTAGAGTAGATAAATTCGCCATGGACTATTATATATTAAACACTCGTATATAATATTATTATATATTATATAAGAATTAATGTAAAGCTAAAAAACTGTATTGGTTTAATTTATTTGACATATATATATATAATATATATATGAGTATTATTATTAATATATACTATAAAGGCGTTAAATATTGTTTATACAATTTATGACAGGAGAATGTTAACAAAAATTATTACCTTATTCAAATAAAAAAAAAGGAAAATTGAAATTATTAGTCAGAAGATACGTAATTGCTACATAATCAAATTCTAGCTTTTCGTTGTACGTTATATACAAATGGCAAATGTTTACCTTATATTTTTTATTACAATAAGTAAAACCGACAAGCATTATTATTATTATTATTATTATTTTAGGCAAGTGAAATATATTTATAAATTCATAAATTTCTAATCGCATTATTCGATTTATATTTATTCGGAGAAAAAATTATTCGTGAGAATAAATTTAATTCCGCGTGAATGAAGTAATACTAAAAGTATTGGATATGAAAGAGATTTTTATTTAAAAAATCGGGACAGTAGTTATCGTCAATCATCATAGTAAACAATGACGTTTTCAATATATAAAAGAAAAACAATAAATGCTTATATATAATATATAAGTAGGTACTTTAAAATATTTCCAACGAAACATTATTGGTTTCTTGGGATTTTAGCAATTTCGTATATTCGAATGTTTTCGAATGTAATAAATAGCGTTTATACACGCGCGCGTTCACACACACACACTCATATATATATAGTAGTTTGACTAAAGAAATCCAAGTTAAAAAAATAAATTTAATCTTTATTTGTAAAACGAATATATATTACAGTTACTGTACAACTAAAAAATACCTATACTTACAATAAGGTAATAATATACTAATACGGACTATAATATACTTACGTACTATTTTATATATATATTTTATTTACTGTAGTTTTCGGTCGATTGAAACGTCAAACAGTCGTAGGTAAATCAAAGTTTGTAATAACTAATAATATACTAACCAATAATATATAATAAATAATAATATATAAATTCATAATATAATAAAATAGTTAAAATATAGCTTGACAGTTTTGGTGGATCAGACGGAAACCGTAAAGAGACCCTTACTCCTATATATATACACGCTTACCAATTGGCTATTATACGAGTCATAGCGTTTGTTTCTTGTAACAATAGCACTTCACAATCTATATATATATATATATATATACATACATACATACACGAAGCCCCCTTCTATACGTTGTACTTAAATATAAGTACTTATATTGTGTACCTACAATGATTTCGAAACTGGGTTCACTAAAAAACTCAATGGCCGTAGAAGTTCGTGCGAGATATATTGCGTAAAAAAGGGGACTTCGGTGTCAGGCTTTCGTTCAATACGCGATCTAGCCCGCGAAAAAAATCGGTATTTATTAATCGATTATCTTCCATAATTTACGTACGTCGTACATTTTACGAATAACGTTTTTTTTTTTATGAAAACAATGCGTGTGTCGTCTCGAACGAGTCACTGAGACGACACAGATCTTAGCGCGGCGTTGTTGTTTCGAATTTGAAAACAACGATAAATCGTTGTATCGGGAAAAAAAAAACTTCGCGCGACGCTCTCGATTTATTTACAATAAACGAATACGATAAATATTTATTTTACGCCAAAGTTCGTATTACGTTTCGCGAGCCGTCGCGAAATACGAATATTGTGCCCGTCGAAAACGATCGGGACGACAATTTTCGGGTGTGTTTTTATTTACGATCGATTCAGACTATTGGGAAAAATCGAAAAACCCGTCAAATCGAGTACCGACCATACACACACCCATTTGGTACCGAACAGTAACGCGTGCGAAGGTCATCCGCGCGTTCTTACAGTTTTGCGCGAAAGGGATTTTATATTAGCGAACTATCGGTGCCGTCTCACTTATTGTCGGCGTTACGCGCGAATAAAAGTCACAAAGTAGTATACGACAATTTTTGTACCCACATAAAGTTTCTTATTTACGTACGTAATAATAAGTAATCGATCAAAAATCGGCCTGTAAACATTTACGGTTTTCGTTAAAACCATCGTTCGGGCGGTCGAGGGATTTTTTTACTTAAAAAATATACGGAACGATCGACGATATAATACGGATACGTGTACATCCGTCGGTCGCCCCAAACGTAAAATCCGGGACCGTTTACGTCGGATCAATTTTAAGTTTTGTATATCGTACGGCGGGTAGATCGGCCGCCGAACAGGATACCCGACGTAATTTGGCGGCCGTACGGCAGGGGGATCTAAAACAAAAATACGACGACGGAAAGAACGCGGCACGCATGGGTACGGCGGACGAAGCGGAGGGACGGGATATTATTGCGGCGGCGGCGGAGGGCCCGTCGTCCGTGCGCGCGCGCGCGCGCGGGTAGGTGATATTTTTTCTCTTCCATGATGCACGTTGCCGTGTGTACGTTGTACGCATGGGCCGCGCCGTGCCGTCAGCTAGCAGGTGCCGGCTACGACGTCGGCGACCATAATACGTCGAGTACGACCGGACGATCGCGGTGTGTGCGCGCGCCTCCTTAGTGACGGCGACTGACCGCGCCAGTTTGTTTACCACGGTCGTGTTGTCGCGTAGTGCGTGGCCGAACAATGTCGTCCCGTTGTTCCGTTGCAATCGTTCGGATCGTTCCCGTGTAATACTCCGGCCCTTCGTTTGTTTCGGTGTGTCAGTAGTTCGTTCGGCGAACGACATGGCCGTCGCGATCCGTTGACTAATAATAATAACAACGCGGACAGTGGTCGTTAACGGTTTAAACGTTTCGGTTCGCCTATTCCTCCGTGCCGCATTTATTAATTATTCAAATAAGAGTCGCGTTCATCTCGCATACATACACACACCCGCGGTGGCCAGTGCGTTTTCCGTTTAGTACAGAGGTGATACACGATAGAAGTATATAATTACCGCAGAAATCGTCGTTTTGCCGGCGTGTTTTTATGTGCGCTTTGTTCGAACTAATTTTTCGCGTTTCCACTCGTTACGCGCCGCCGTCTTAACGTTTATCCCACCGGATCACCATCAAAGTGAGTTCACTGTTACGACCGTACGTTGCGCCTGCTCGGATTATTAACTAATTATAGTATAGGACGTTCGCCGTTGGAACCACGACGACGATCGCGCGGTGATAACTTTTCTAATAGACACTTTTGTAGATCGATTCTCACCGACACAGATGAAACGCGATTAGGAGAATGGCGATATCGACGTAATCCCCCTCGTTACAATTCAGTTCCAAACGTATTTATTGACAATTTATTAACAATAGGTGTCTTTGTTTATTGTTGTATACATACAAATATATAAATTCCAAGTTCAATTTTTTATTTCGTCGAAATGTATTTTTAGATGATTGTCAATCAAACCTACATCTGTAGGTATTAATATGTATGGGGTTTATCGTTACGTTATTTTTTATGTTTATACTTTAAACATAAAACAACAAGTCCTGTTCGCATGCACCCAGCTGTATGTATATTATTCGTTTCCAATAATGGACATTGTATTAATACGGGTTTCAAGTGTTAATAATTCTTGTTTTACTTGAAAAAAATCAAGGAAATGTACTTACGATTGCACATAATTGGTTTATTATTTAATTGCGAATATAATACTTAAAATTAAAGTAGACGGTACAGTAGTTTTATTACGTAGTACATAAATAAAAAATTACAATAGGTACTTTCCTAAACATTTCAGATATTATTTCACGTGTTTTGCTTGGTATTTAAATGGATAATGATATTTTCTTCGATTATCCCAAATGTTAAAATAGATTAACCTACTTTAAAATAACGTGAATCTGTGTAGATTGTGCCTTGTGGAGTTACTATCATTTGTATCAATCCAAATACCTACTTAAATTTTTTATTTGCTTAGATTTGTACGTTATTATCTATTATTATGCATTTTGTTTCTATATTGATTCATTAAGACGTAGTGTTATGGGGATTAATATTAGTATTACAAACATATAATATTTGTATAAATACCTAGTGGTATTTGTAATAACAATATCACTACCTACTTTTTTCTATTCATCGTTCAAAATGTTTGCTTATAAATTACTTGATGATTAAGCAAATTCAACTATTACGGCTTATCTTAAGTAAATGGATAAATACAATGTCTGCATAATATACCATGCATATTGTTTGCGTATAAAATATTGAGTTAATCGTGTTCCTAGTTATACGTCATGTTCTTTTATATTTTAAGTACACTTCCTTATTAATAATGACTACTATGAATTATCCACCAATAGTTTTGGAATTCATTTTTTTCAATATTTTAGTTAGGTAGTTTTTATTTCTTCATTATTTTCACGAGAGTTTATACTTATAAAAATTCTATTTGTTAGAAGGAAATTTAATTAATATTTATATTTATTAGTTTAATCTATGTATATATTGTAGTATATAACTATAAAATATATTTTTATATAAATTTTTTAAAAAGGTTAGATAGCTTAAACTATAGTTAAAACAATGTGTACTTATCCATATGATAAAAATGTCTACCTAATGTTGTACCTTTACTTACTTAAAAGTAGGTAACATCTAATTATGTTTATGTTTTACATTTTTTTCCAATATAATAGTCAAAACATTTTTTTTTAAATTCATTATTAGCTGAACAATTAGTATTAGTCAATATTGGTATACTTATTCATTTTTTAAAAAATTATTTTCTATTGACCAATTCTACAAACCAATTAATTTAAAATAGGAAGGTGGAAAATCAGTTTTCAAAATAAAGGGAATTTTCAGGAGTCTAGAGAGAGTATAGAAAATCTAAGAAATGTATAATGAGTTTTAGAAAGTCCTTAGGAATTTATATAAGTATAAACGTTTTTCATTGAATAAGAATACATAAGAAAAATAAATCTATGTAACATAATAATTATTTGTGAATATTAAAAAAAAACAGTATTTTCATAAATTTAATGTTACCCGGGATATTATATAAAGATAAGACCAATGTAATAAGTTTTTAATAATGTTTAATACTAAGTGCTGATAGATTGTAAGAATACATATGAATTGTACCAAAAAAGTATCATTTAAGAAAATAAATGCATATGGGTTTCGTCTAAATAAGATTTCTATTAATATTTAGATAGTTTTAGTTATTATTAGTGCCTTATTGGGTATTTGATATTTTTTGAAACTGTTAAAAAGGCAACATATTATATAATACTATAATAATTAAATGATTAAGTTTTTGAAGACTTGAAAATAATACCTATTTAAAAACAATAAAAAACCACATATTTTTATAGTTTTTTATGTTTGATATTCAGCTAAAAAGGGATAAAATATTTACTATAATTGGTGAACATTTTTAAATCTTTAGGAATATTATTTTCTAAACCATAGCAAATAAAATATGTAACAAATATTTAAAAATTTTAGAAATAATATCTAATTTATTAATTACTTTTCTAAAAGATCAATTTTAGAAAATATTATATCTAGGAATATCCTAAAATTACTTTAGAACTAGATATATGTATAACAAACAAAAATATAATGACACAATTAGGAGTATATTCCTTTCTAGTTTTTAATATTTTTACACAAACTGAAGACTACGGTAATGACATTTTAATAAGTATTCATTATCATTACATAGTTTATTAAAGTAGGTATCTACTACAATTCCTATTGTATTCTTCCTTACATATAGTAGATCCTATATGTACCTTATGTTGATAAATAATTTTTTTTATGATAATGTATATTCTCATTTTAATATAATTAATATGAAATATAAATATGTCGTTGTTCTTGCATTAACTATTACTTTTTGTTTTCGTTGTCAATTTTGTTCAAATGTTGATATATTTCGAATAGTAGTAGTTGTTGGATGAATAATTTTTACAGACATATACTTTAATTTAATGCATTACGTTTATTCTATGATCAGTAGATATTTATACTTGGTCATTACTACATTAAATTATACACCTTCATGCATAGATATATCTTTATAATAGCATCAAGCCTAAGGGTTATTATAGTAATATTAATGGATTAGTGTGTTAACCATAATTGTAGTGTTTGGAACTTTTTCATCATTGTGACAGTAGCTTTATCAACTCGTTCTATTTACAGGTTTTTGAGAAAATAAATAAAAATTATTTAACGGGGTACGCCATTTCATTCATTATTATATTAAATAATATTATATGTATCATTCAGTGATAAATAGATATTTTTGTAAAATAAGATAGTTTTCTTTTGCTTTTCGTCGTCATAAAAGATTCTTTTGGTTATTTTTGGAATATAAAAAAAAATGATATAATAGTTACTGACATTTCTTGTTATATCTTTAGGCCATGAAAAACTTAGGGGAAAATCATATACTGCGCAATGTAATTAATGTTTGAGCATATACTTGCTAACGTCCGTCTATCTTTATTTGTAATTTCTTTATTTTTTATGGTTTTTAAAAGTGTAACATAATTCGTATAACTATATTTTACACATAGGTAAAATTTATAATCGAATCATTTACTTTTGATTACGCGTTGAGTAATTATCAAGTATTGACGTAAATGTCCTAACATAATTATTAAAATTAATAAAAATTTTAATTAATTATATTTGAGTTATAACTGTTTATAGATTAGTCTTAAAAATAAATTAGAAATTTGACCAAAGATAATTACAGATTAGGTATAATGATGATGGTCTCATTTTGTTATACATTATTTTAATTCGTTAATAAAATTACAATCGCGCCAGTTTCTTAATTTAGTTTATTGCCTATTATTTTCAGTTTTCAACAACTGAATCATGTTTCGTTTCATCAGATAAGATATGTCTTCCTACTTTAACACGTAATCACGTACCTAACTACATACGAAGATAAAATCGAATTTGCTGACAGTCTATCGGACTGGGGATGTTGGTCATAGAAACCACTCTATTTGCCACGAAGATAACCCAGGGAATTAGTGGATCCGTCATGAGATCATTAGTGTAGGAAGCCTGTTGTAAAACTACATTCCAAGGGTTTGATGACAATTTATCTGATAGGACCACCCATACAGTTATGGAGACCCCTTCAGTTTACCGCCGGTATTCTTTTTTCCATTTTTTCTATCCCAAAAATTATGTCCTCATTAATGTATGTATCGAACCGGTCGTCGTGTGCCCGCACGCGTTACATGTGGAACCTGTAAGCTGCACGTATCGAATACGAAATAACTTCATTCTCATAATATATACGCTGTACTTAAACTCGATACTGTATAGTATATATATATATATATATATATATTATTTATATGTTATATTATACGCGTATGGGATACTAGAGGCCAAGGACAATTAAACTGGTTTCGCCTGGTCACCGGGTAGCCTGCTGTTCCTTCATGAGAATGGATATTACAAAGTCAATAGCGGTATGCCGTACGGATATTAAAAACCAATCTGAATTTAATACGTACATATATATATATATATATATATATATATATATGGGACTCGATGGCGGCCATAATAAGTCAACTAACAAGATACAATTATTTTTACTTATTTTTTTTCAACAATGGGAGTCACTATTTACTACATATAATATATACTCGTACAATACAGAGTGCATGCCTGCATTGGCAAGTACCTATAGATACGCGTGCACACAGGAACTGGCGAGACAATGTTAGCCACCAAGATTACAAAGACCATCGATTACTAATGTACAGGAAAATATATAACGCGCTTGTAATAACGCTTACATATACGTGAAATTACCTATATATATATATATATATATATATATATATACTTTTATATATTTACTTGTATATAATTTTTGAAATTCGAATTATTGGTGGAGTTACCGATTATGTTTTCTTTACGCGTAAATGGTAGTAGTCGTCAGTGTCAGAATTCTTTACAAGTAGAAAAAACAAATGATTGCACGGCAAATTTGTCGCTCATAAAAAAATTTAAAATATATGAACGTCTCTAATGTTAAATGAAACATGCTGAATATAGTGGTCAACGAAATAGACAAAATATCGTTTATTTATCTCGATGGCCATCGTTGACTGATAGTCGAATTGGTTCAAAAAAAATGATTGAAGATTTGGAAAACCTCAAAAGTCAAATAAAGTTGTTTTTAATAATATAATTATATTTAATTCATAATTTGATTTTTTATACCTAATTACGTTTTATATATTTTTAAATAATAAATAGATTTGAATTAATAATACATATTGCTAAATAATGCATTTTGTTGATTAAAAAAAGCTTATAAAAATAAAGAGGTAGCAAATTTTCTGGTATTAGTAGACTTCAAATTTCTTAATGTACCACCGGTTGTTGTAGTAGTAGTAGTAGTAATAAAAAAAATTAGTAGTCGTGAAATTTATATTCTATTTTACATATAAAAATCGAATTTTTCGAAATCACTCCACGGAACCAATTGTATAAAATTGATTATTTATAATTTGCATGTTACTCAAAAAACGTTTTAATTGAATGTTTTCAAAAGTGTAATGACCTATTTTCGAACCTATTTCTTAACATTTTGTATTAGCGTTTAAATTCGAAAAACTGAAATATGAATATTAATTATTGTTATGTATTATCCCAGAATCTTCCAGTAATCGTGTATGAATACATTATATTCGATTAATTGTTATTAAATAAAAATATTATTATTTAAATAAATTATATTTATTGAAATATCATTTCTTACAAGAATAAGATTAAAATCCGATGAGCTTTAAAAATATATTTCCCAGAGCTAATTAAACGAAATTGAAATTTTATAACTTAAATTAACAACTGCGTAATTGCTATATAAGACTTAAAAGGATTAAAGAAAGCTGGTAATTTTACAAAGTATATTTTACCTATAGATTAAATAAATCCTAATACATTTATTTCTATAAAAGCCATGTAAGTAATATATATAATTAGAGTTATGACTTATAAAACGCATTTATATTAATTTTGGCATTACAGATTTATAAAAACTAATTAGATAATTGACGTTATTTTACTTATGGTTAAATATTATTCCTATCTATAATTTAATACATTTATCTGTACAATAATATCCATCTATTTATCTATCTATTTAAGTAACTTTAATTATAATTTATGAACTGTTTTATATAATAAACATTTTGTATTGTTTTAAAATTAATTATAACACATACATTTTTAGTAATTTTAGTTGCTTTAAATATTAATTGAATTGATTAACTGTTAACATGATTTTCAAGTAATTTAAAATGTATTAAATGTTTTAAGTTTATAAAAATTTAATTATTTATCTTTATGACATAAAAAAGAAGGTAGATAACTACTTTTGTTACATTATTTTTCTAATTGTATGCACTCGAAAAGAAAATATATAATACGTCGGTATTTGTCAAGCATTTATATAACTTCGATTTTAGATTAGATGTTGATGGCTAAGTTTAATTAATCTTTTATTAGGATTTTAACCCGTAAAACTCAGTATTTTATAAACAAACTAAATGCATCTTCAAATGTGTATATTTATATATATTTTCTGAGTTTTCCTTAAGACTGTGTTCATAGATTTTCGTTGTTAAATATACGAAATTTATAAATTAGGTTTCCTCCCGACAGGGTGGCATTTCCGCATACGAAAAGTATATAAAATCGGCCTCAGATTATTTGTTATTTGTTATTTTTTAATAACTTAGCTTATTGTCGTATTATTCGTTCTTTATACAAAATATATATAAAGGTGCGTATAAAAAATATAAGTACTCTTCAATATTAACACTGAGTATGCCTGTGTAACATTGATGAGGTGACATGAGAGGATGAGTTAGTCATGTTATATACTAACAGAATGTTTTCAATTAGACTCATTTTTCTCCCTTTCTTTTTTATCATTCGTGATCTATTAGGTGGAGAATCCCTAACTAATTTATACGCGTGCCAACAACAAAGTCCAATTATTAGGCTGGATGTTCTGTTGTATTTCTTGGCCTCGTTCTTTTTTTACTTGTCTAACATAATTTTACATTTAAATAAATAATGTTATAATTTATTATTAAAAAATTAGTAAAATACTATAACTATTTTGTTATATTTCTGATAAGTGATGTAATAACGAAAATTCGTAAATGTTAAATTTATTTAGTAAATATATTCATGTTAATGATTCAAAAATTAATCAAATTATATGTATATATATTTATATTTCTTTCATAGTGGATAATTGTTATTATTTAAATTATCCGCTATAATTAATAACAATTATAAGTGCAATCTACATAACAAAATAATTTCTTTCTTTTCCATTACAAAGCCGCAAACATATTAATTATGAACTTCTTTAATTTATATTTTATAAGTATACGTTTAAAAATAACTCATTTTATAAATATATTTATTTATTCGAAAAAGATAATGAAGGTATTGTAGAAAATTACTAAAATTAAAATATAATATCTATTTTTATGTTTGATGTTATTTTTAGAAATGTATTTGTTGATTAATATTTGAATATATAATCAAAATGATTTTCACGAATAAATAAATCGTCATAAGTAAATTGAATGTAAATAATGAAAGATAAATATAGACTTATTTTATTACATTAATTAAATGTGTTTTACGTCGTCATCAATTAAAACTATTTGATTCATCGGATAATTTTTTTAAAATTATTTCTAAATACAATTGACATTTCAGATTAATATTTATTAACTTTATTTTAAAGTTTTATAAAGTCGATGTATACATTTAGATGCGTGTATGTGTGTATTTTAATGTTGAAATATGTAATTTAAAATGTAACTAAATTGTATATTAGAAAAAGTATGCCTACACAATTAAATAATATCAAATTGTAATAAATAGGTATATTAAATATATATTTTTTTTTTTAACTATATAATCTAAAATATTGTTTTTTTCCTCTTATGTATGGCTTAAATAAAGTCAAATACCTTAACGTTAACACCAAAGAGATTAGACTTTATTTTTCAATTTGTGTTCATTTTCAAAATGTTTAGGTACTAATTATTGCAATATTATTATATTATAACTAATATTTTTTATTATATTTATTATAATGTTATTGCTTATATTATTATTACTTGCAATACATTATTTACTAAGTATTTTGTTTATATTTGAAATATTTAGTAAAATGTTTCAGTTTGGAAAAATTCGTGTTTTGTTATAATGACTAGATAAAATAATACTTTTATTTTTAAAAATGATTTCTTATTTTGTAAATTATTTTGCTTTTTAAAAAGAGCTTTATAATATTTTAAATTTTGTATATTAGTAAGTACGCCTGCTGTGTATAAATATTATTTAAAATTAAAGTGATCAACAATTATTTTTATAATTAAGTTAAAATGAAATTTGTTTTTGTTTGTTTCATATCGTCACTTTATAGATAGGTCAGATTTGTATTGCTACATCAGCGTTAGATACATATAATTCAAAATAAAATATTTTTATTATAAATTTAAATAAATTAATTTTTATGGTTAAACACGTTAAAAGTCGACTTTTTTAAGGTACAAGCAAGGAAGACCCATGTTAAATATAGGTAAATAATGAGTTAATGATAATATAACATTAAGTAAATGATCTTTAGTCTATGGTTCTCTTCAGATTAAATTTATAGTTTGTAATATCGTCTTATTTTAAATTATTTAATTCTGACAATAAGTTACGCACAAATTAAAAGGTGGATGAAATAAAATATAATTTTTATAGTTTTTTGGTAGTTTTGAAATCAGTTATAATTTGTATTGTTTTTTATTTACCTTTTATTTTATATGCTATACTCTAAATAAATGTTAGTTTCTTATGAAAAGCTCGTATTTCTTCTTCTTTTTAATATCTTAGTACTTTTTATGTTTGTATAATATTTATATGTACATTAGATTTGCATGAAATATGAAGGTAAAAAATCATTCTTAAAATGAGTACATAAAAATAGATTTATAAAGAGGTTGTACAATACGGAGGAACGTAATTTATTTCGTTGCTAAATGAAATGCCGTTGGCTAAATCTGACGGAAAACATAATGCCGGATGAAATAGATGCGTAACAAAAGTTTGTAACAGGCGAATAAAAAATATTGAAAATATTTTTAACTGATGGAGCAGCCATGAGCAACAAATGTTTTGATGTTCATTATTATATTTGTCAGAATTGTATTAAGTTTTAATACGTTTTACGTATTTCTAGCTTAAAATTAGACACATGTTATTGTTATTTTAGTAGTTTAAAATATACTTTGAAAGAATAAAAAGTATTTCGATTACTGTTGTAAATATTTATTTATTCACAATGAATCAGTCAGCAATAATAGATGATTTAATGTCAGAAAACTTGTTTTCTTAATATTATCATTCTACTCGATCTAAAACAGTGAAAATAATAGAATAGCTTTAAATTGATGACATTATTACGGATTATTAACGTTACTTAATAAATTTGATGATTATAGATATAGACTACTTCGATTATTAATTTGTCTACTAATTGAGTTCCTAAATAACCTTGTGTCTTTATGAAAAATCGCCTCAATTTCATTGTCGATGCTTGTAAATTAAATACATTTTTCGATTGCTACTTATACATGAGCAACTCTAAAGCGTTAATGTACTGTCTGATCATACCATAAAATAGTTTCGTTCATTTTTAATGTGTTTTCGTATATGGTAATTATCAAAAATTGAATTAATAATATAGAATTAATTTAAAGGTTCTAGTTATCCATTATTAAATAGGTACATAGGTATATAATTTTATGTCAAACTATTGAAATATGACTTAATTTAAAAATTTTTTTTTCAAATTTGAATTGGATATAAAATGATATTTACTTTTTGTTCACAGTGTGCAGATAATTGAATCACAATGGTCGTGTTACCGGTATTTGGGCTACTCATAACTGTTACAGTCCAACGGATATACGGTGAGTCATAATTTTCATTAAATTCTCCTATGCAATTGTATAGGATATATTTTATGTGATTGTCGGTTTCGGTGCACAGTTTTAGTGTTAAGTTCGTTGATTTTTTTTTTTAATCGCTACCCAAGGAATAAAAATTATTTTCCATTAGTTTTTATTAACGTGTTGACGATGATGAAACAACTTATGAGAAATATATCATCAAATTTTTATCCATTTTGATATGTTCTCCGATCGTGTAATATAAACCTTGACGATTTACGAGGTTTAAAAAAAAATTAATCGTAAATGAAGGCATTAAAAAAAGTTCTTTTTTTCATTCCAACTATTGCGTTTTATTCTTTTTTTAGCCAATCCAGCGTCCTTATTAAAGTGTATGTTGATAGGCATAACTACATTCATATATATATATATATATATATATATATACAGTAAAAATAAACTGACGCTTTTATTGAAATAGATGCGGAAAGAATGTTTTAATTACACATTACGTGTCCTTTCTACATTAATTTTGTTAATAATATATTTGCATTTTATGTCTCATACTAATACTTTTAATGATGTATTAATATGTATAACGTTATACTACACTTTCAAACCCATACCGGTCAGAATAAGTAATAATATAGTAGGTGCTGCATTGTTATTTATATATTTGTATACTATATTCATTATTAGATTTAATATTACAAAATAGTTATTTATTATGTTAGATTTCTAAAATAATCTTTTTATATAATATAAGATCCAAGTTAAACGTTTTGCTAGTATAAATTAAAAGCTTTCCTTGTTGCTTTTATTTTTTGTATATTTTTTTCTTGTGACTGGGGTGAAATGTGTTGAGGATTATGCAAATTGCTACCGTTTTCCTATTCCTTTTGCTGTGTCGATGGGGAAATGAGTGGAAATTTCATTAATAAAGGAATACGCGTGGAGGGGGGGGTGAAAAAAAGTGAGCTTTCGAGGGAGACGATTTCTAGAGTTATGACGACGGCTGACGAGAAGTAAAACAAACCTCATTTATCAAAATGTCCGAATGAGCTTGTTTTTAAGTAAAAAATAGAAATAAAAACACCCGACCGTTTTTCTTTAGCGATCTTTATTAGACGTTTGAATTCTCAGAGAGGGCTTGTATATTGCACTTTATAAATATATATCTTATATTTTTAATGAAAAAATATTATTGATCTAAAGATAGTAGGTAGTAGGGGAAGCTTACGAATAAAATAACACGATCTTCAGCCACGCGATTTACTCGCCTAGTCGCCGCACGCCGTGCAATATCGTGAACATTAGGTCAGGTATGTTGCCAAAGTACCAAAAGTCACGAACGTCCGCTTTTTTATTGTTGTAAAGTGTCGTTACTAATTGCTCGAGTAACCCATAGGACTTACTTTATTATATATATTTTTTAATGCGCTAGTTTTTAATTTTGTTCACCTCGCGTTTTCATATGCAAACGTTATAATTATCCTCGTGCACTATTGAAATTTTTGTAGATCACATTATTCACCACGATTGTTTACTCTCCAGTATCTCTTTTCTTTTTCCGCACACTTCATTCGTTACCTATAAAATAGAAGATAGGCGTCAATAAATATATTCGAATACCATTTTTTTTCGTTGGTCATATAGAGGGTGTATGACTATATTAGTATACATACGCACAATGTCGCGACTTTTTAAATAATTTATATGAAACAGGTTCAAAACTAATTTTGGACCGTATTTCTAGTTTATAGTTAGTAAATATAAAAATTAGTTAAAATAACGTAATACAATAGTACATATTTCTAAAATCTAAATGATATAGTTCCTGTATTGCATATTAGATTTAACATATATACATATGTTTTCGCTTTTATTTTAGTTTAATTTTTTTTTAGCGATTTGTAAATGTTTTATTACGTTTTGAGATTTGCGTAAAATGTATTTAGTGTAGTTACCATATATATATTTAAAACTTGTATAATTTAAATTGGATATAAAATTGGTTAAACAATAATCAAATAACAAAACATAAAAAAGGAAATAACAATTAAACGGCAATGGATATTTTACTTTGTTTTATCTTATTCAAAATGTTTTACTTATTTCTTCTACGAGTGATGAAATTATTTAAAAATTCAACTCATAATATTAGACATATATCAATGTTGTTCCATATATATAATCTATTAGTTATGATTTAAGTTTGACTTTTCGATACCTATCGGTCGTAACTAGGTGATATGTCTCTTATTTTATAACTAGTTATTATTAAAAAAAAACAATTTATAAAACATTTAATTAGAAATTAAACTAAGTGAATTTTCAATACGTATTTTATAACAGAATCTAGTATAGAGAAATAAGTATAAAGTTTAGGTTTGAAGCCTAGAAAGAATATATAATATTAGATTTACAATGACGGTTTGAATTTTTATGCGTTTAATCACTTTTTCGGAATAAAAATAATGTTCTAAAACTTTTATGTAACTGTATTTACATACCAGACATTTTACACAGATGGCACATCAAAGGGGTCAATTTTAACAGGAATTTTTTAATAAATATGGTGGAAAATAGGAGAAATGTACAATATATCAATTTTTAGTGAAATACATTTTATAATTTCATTATAATTTAGAAAATAATAATCGTTCATTTTAAATCGTTAAAACATCCTTTCCTTATACGTCGACTTTGCCAAACAAAAGAAAATTTAAATATTCGACTTACAAAGATACAGATATAAAACACTGATTTTTTATAATTTTTATACTGAAAGTCTTTCTGAGATATTCACAAACATTTAAGAATATTTTGATAACTAATTAATGAGTAGACTTAGTAATAATAACCAACAATTTTATGTACAATTACAAAGTATACATATTATATTAAAGCATATTCATAGCCGAACCATTAACAATTTTGAAAATAATTTAAAATATTGGCACATTCGATTCATATTATATAATCATATATATTACCTGCTTATTGGGCGTACTATTGAGTATCTCAAATACACATTATAATGTTTATTTATATAATAATAAAAATAAGGTTAGCTTATGTAACAATTTTTATTTTATTTTTTAATATAAACACCAAGGATATTTTTAATTAGATCCTAATAACCTAAATGTAAAACAAAGTACATTGTTGATTCTTTGGGTAATAAATTAAGTCTAAAATATTTTTATTTAATTGTTTGAATGTAGTTTTCTATGATACTTTATTTTATGTTTAATTAAATTTATCCGTTAGTCTAAAATTTATATTATGATGAGCTTTGAACACTAAGACTATATTTAATATTTCAAAAATATATCTATACCTATTAAACTATTACGTTTTGGAAACATTTATCTAGTAAATCGAATTCTGTTTTAAATTATTTTTTGATTGTGACTATTTATTTTTATTTTGTAATTTATAATAAATATATTATTGAATACTCATGGTCATAGTAAAAAATATTTCTCAAATCATAATTTAATCCGTTTCAACGATCTATCTTGTATTACACGCTCTTGTTTAACTTTATTTGATACACTTTATGATATACTTTTTTTATTTTTTACTGTGTCCTGAACTTTATATATATATACGTGCATACAGAGACATATACACAGTATACACACAAAGTATATATGTTACGTAACTCAGTAGATGAAATGAAATGTAAACATGTCCGTCCGTGGAGACGACGTTCAGGGATAGTTGGTTAGGAATGGTTTCTCTTTATTCCTTCTCTTTCCCACTCCCTCGCTCACTCGCTCTTTATCATCCTTATTCATTCACCCTTTCAATTGGTCTATCGTCCCCGGAACCTAATTAAACTGCGTTTGCCTTCGGGGACCATGGCGCAAAACCAGGGAGCGTTCACTCGCCAAATTAAACGTATAACGGGCCTTTGGATACTTTTACATTGCCTAATCCTCTACAGTTTTTTTTTTTATAAACTATATCATATTTTAATAATGTTTGAATTCGACTGATTTGTTGCACTGTACAAATATGTAACTTGCGTGAAATAATTATATTGTTTGCTCTTATGCAACATATTTCAGAACAAAAACTAAAAATTAAGTATATTGTATTATGTGTTTATTATACATTTAAAAAATTGCCACATTACAATATTGAGGAGCGAGTATTGATTTTTTTTATGCTATATAGCATATAGTATCAAGTGAAAAATTAATCTTCCAACAAAGGTACGGACTAACACCATACTCCATATATATTAAACGTTATGCGCGCGGACGTGTGTGTGTGTGTGTGTGTGTGTGTGTGTGTGTGTGTGTGTGTGTGTGTGTACACTATCATATGTAAATGCATTTCTGTGTGATTTAGATGTCAACGAAATGCAACTTTTTGCTAACCCACTTAAAAGGGATTATACATAAAATATTTAACAATTATGTACGTAATATATACGTCCGTTAAGGATGAGTGTATGTAATCAATTTTAATAAAAAATAGCTAGTCTCGATTATAATCCATATATTTATTATGTTTTCAGTAACTAAAATAATCGTATTTTTTTTACAAATTGGTTAAAAACATTTATATTTATATTTTTAATGAATTTTCTATGTTGATTAATTTTCTCTGTATAACTATTTAGAACAATATAAATATATCGATATTAGTTGATTTTATGATTTTAAAATACCTAATTTAAAATATGATGCTAATTCGTTAAGAAAAAAAAACATTAAACAGAACGAAAATTAGTGGACGTTATGTTTCCATAATTCCATTATACGTATTCTATATTTTTTAGGTACTATAACTTAAAACACATTAAATTTGAAGAAAATGAATTTTATAAAATAAATATAAATTAGTGCTATTAAATTTTTGAATTAAAAAAATATCGTATATATAGTTAATTAGGTTATATGTTTTAAATTGGGTAAATTATATTTGTAAATTCAAATATATACTCCTAACAAAACTACTTTTTAAATTAATACATGATGCATGCTTAATTCTATCCATTTAAATCGGTATCTTTTATAGATTTATTTAGTTATAATGACCCGCACTTATATTTAATTAAATAAAATTATTTCAATAAAATATATATATACAAATAGGTATTCCTTATCTTTTAGTCGAGAGAAAAATATTTAAAAGTACAAATAAATGTTAACTTTAAACTATTGTTAACCATTTACATTTTACAAGTTCTTTTATTTAAATTGTTCCTTTCGGAGGACTTTCAAGTAAACATTTCCGAAATTCCGACTAATAAAGTTTAAACGCAAATTCATCTGGAGAGAGAGTGAGTGAATAAAAGTGAGAGAAAGAGAGAGAGAGAGGGTGAGAGAGACAACTTGCTTTAAAAACGTATTACAATTATGTTAATGCGGAATTAGAGAGAGAAAAGTCTTGGTCGTAACAAATTACAGTTCCTTTAAAATGGGTATGGCCCTTCCGGCTTCTAGAGTGAGAGTATACAATGAATTATTAAAATTATTTTTCAAAAAAATAAATAAATATTAAAACGTATATTTTAAAATCTCCAGTGTTGTTTTTTAGTATTTTAATATTTTGTTCCCCTATGTTATTAAAATGTGCATGTCTGTAGATTATAATAAATTACATATTTGTATTAATTTTGTTTTAAATGTTTTAATGAATTATATGAGTTATACGTGTTTATGTGTTGTAACGTTTGTGTTTCTAAATTGGTGTTAATTCATTTACGCATATTCCATTTCAATTGAATTACAAAAGCTTTTGTGTTATTTTACTTAGAAAACAGAACTAGAATCCGTGTGATCTAATTCACCAATCCTATTAATTTAACGTTCATTTTGTAAATTAACGAATATAACCGTTCGTAACCTGTTAAAAGTTGGAATATTCATATCAAAAATATTTTACAAACGTTAACTAATTTATTTGAATTGATTTATATATAAGGGTATATATTTATATGTTATTATTACTATTATATTATTAGTTAATTTGTTTAAAAAATATATTTACTTTTATATAAACTATTTTATCGCATGTTTGCCAGGTAATCAAGGGGTGTCAGTGAACTGGATTTTTCTCGTTATTATTAAAATGTAAGGGGGAATGTAAAAACTTATTACTAATTGATTTTTCGACTCGCGTACTTTATGTCGGAATGTAAATTAGCTAATCCCCTTATTAAAACTTTGAAAGTACATAATTGTAAAAGAAAAAAATGGAGCTACAAATGGCTACGTGTGTGTTGTGCGCGCGCCCTCGTGTGCTTATATATGTAAAAATCGTATTATATACTATATATATAAATTATATTATATACTGTATATCCATAATTTACGGGTGGAAATTAAATATAAATATTCTCGTTTTTTGGTCACGTTATATTCACGTATACATATATTAAAAGAGGAAAAATGGTTAACTTACGAGGGTATCGAGGAACTCGTTATGCAAACGACACGTTTATGATGTAGGAACACTGCGGGGCGGAAACCGCAATAATGCGATTGTGTTTAAAGTTATGTAAGTATCAGTAGTATTATAGCAGAAGGTACATCCATACACACCAAGGGATATCTCTATACGTTCGGGGGCGATAAATATGTATGAACCATTACGCTATTGTTTGGTGGTCGTTTATTACAAACAAATAGCCAGGGATAAAATCTTGTAGGTAATCCGGTGTATCTTTCGTGACAAAAATATGAAAACGTACATATCATTGGAAATAATAGCTTACGTCTACGTAGCGTTTTGAGTGGGCAATTCAATACCTATTTTTGGAGATGTGGTCGTGTGGAAATTGATTTTATTATAAACGTTCCGTGGGATATATCTACTTCTCGTTAATTCCCTTGGTGCCAATCCCTTCGGAATCGTATGGTTTCTGTTTTTTTCTTTTTAAAGTGAAATTTATTTCTTGCAACGTTTCGGAAAGAAAAAGATGAGTTTCCCTTTACATCTTTCGTTTGCCTCCTTAAAATAGAACTTATTCAGCACCATTCGCGAGACGTTGATTTATTCGCCTTCTTCTCAAATATATAATACAATCGAACTTAGTGATAGAGTGAGGTATATCTTTTTTTCTCTGCCCTTGTGAGTTATTCTTTTCCCTCTTTTTACCATTCCAAACCTTTTCGAGTAATTTGTTCAATTTTTTTTCCTGACGCCGCCAGCGCATATCATTAATCTATCTTTTGAATCGGCCACAAAAGTAGAATCATTAGCCTCAGTTAAATGAGAAAAAACTTTGAGTACTTAATTATTCGACAATTTTTAATGACTGTAACGTTTTTTCTTTCCAAACTCCGTTTTGTACATGACTAATGAAAAATAACGTATTTATCGACTGGTTCATTGAATATTTCCAGCTTTTATTCAGATTTCCAAAGGTTTATTAATGCTTATCTGTGTATCAGTTATACATCTTTCATTTAATTGGTGTCTTTTTAGTAACTATAATATATTTTGTAAAGGAATGTTGACAGCGTTTCGAAACTACAGACAATTATAGTAATCTCTTGCTTCATCAACCCCTTTTCTGTATTTGTACACATAATTATTTTTTATAATCTTGCGTGTTGTTTATTATGTTTATGAATTATGATTAGTCGCTCGATAATTTTTAAATGACAACAACATCAATAATAATTATAATAATTGTATTTTTAGGCGCGAAAGTTTAGGAACTATTTTAACTTAACTAAATACTAATAAATAATATATAACGGAAACACGAAAAATTCCCAACATATTTATAATGTATATAATATCTAAAAACCAGTATTACAAATGATAAGGATTGAACTAAACGTAAGCTATTGTAATCTTAAATTTAATTTATATCGAAATAATTGTTTCGCGTTAGTAAGGTAAAAACATAATGAAACAAAATTTAAGGAACGACGCGTTTTGTATTTTTAAGCTTAAATGTAAACCATTTAAGTTAAATATACTGCTCGTAATATTTAATAAAATCGTGTATTATTACTCTTAATTTAATACACAAAAGTCGCATTGAATAATGTTTTTAAAACATTTTTTATATTCAAGTTTAACACCTTGAGAGTGTTTTTAGACTTAATTTAAACTCGGGATAAGAAATGGATAAACATCTAAAAATTCGGAGGAAAAGTTAAAAGTTAGTATTATCTCAATGTTTTGTTTTTTGGAGGTAAACTTCGGTAATTAAAAATGTAATCCCTTATTTTTATTATCTACGTATATAATGATTGTTTTAGTCGCTACAGAAGAATGTTTCGGACTTTTTATTATTTCTTTATTGCCCATAATACACATTTATGTCACGAATCTGCTTATCACTGACTACCTTCTTTCGTGCATGTTCGATAAATTAGTAATTCGTTGGTTACTACTTACTAGTTTATAGGTCGCTGCAACGGCTTACTGTAAACGACAACAACTCGGCAATGACTCGAACCGGTGTTTCTACGAACGTGCTTCGTTTAAGACGATTATGACCATTTTATTCAATCCCTGTTGCGAATATGTACTTGTAGTACTCTATGTAATAGCTACTCGAGATTTTCAAAAAAAAACGCGCGAGATATTTTAAAAGAGATACGTTCATGTGTGTTTCTATTTCAAGTTTTTTTTCCAATTTTAATTATTTATAATTTACGTAATTTTACGTGTACACATGTTTAATTCGTCGAAGTACATTTTTAGAAAATTTTACGACCTAAATTTAGTACATTAGTTAACGAAAACTCCAAATATGTATGTATATTTTTTAAATAATTTTAATCGAATAAATAGTTTATTAATTTGTATACCCCAGTAAGTACATTGTATTACAAATATTACGTTAAAATATCTTTAAAAATTCAAATTTATACAAATAAAGGCAAAAGCGTTTTTTGTGAAAACACGAGTTTGCACTTTCATTAATTTGTTTCTTCGCACCAGTAAAAGTTTTCGAAGATTGTTAATCTGTTGCCACGGTTACAGGGAGATTTACCATAGGTAGTCTAATTTGATCACTGCCCTATATTATATAGTATTATTATGAAGTTTATTTTTAAAGAAATTAAGTAACCACTGTATAGATCACATTATTAAAATCGTTAATAATGATGTAATTGGTTTTTATCGTAGCATTTATTTATTATTTATGGCTTCTCAATTTGATATTTCTTGTATATTTTAGGTGTTATTAAGGTTTTTTCAACGCTTTCGGCGGTGCAATTATTTTTGATGTTTTATTGTTACATATTTATGTACTGTTTTTCCGAGAGGCAATATGATAATAAATGTGATAAAATATTTCCAATAGATTGTTGACATATTCGCTGATTTTATTGAAATACAATTACGTTTATGTAATCATTATATTATGATTTTTAATTTTTCGTTATTTTTAAAATATCGCATTGTCTTAAACTTCATTATTTTTATTACATTTTTAATATTTTTTATAGTTATTATAATTATATTTCAACTACTTCTAACTGTTATATAGGGGCGTGTTTGTGAGGAAGACTGAGAGAGCTCCAGCCCTCCCCTTCCCGTAATTTAAAGAACGATTTTTTAACTAAGTATACCTTCACGGCTTGAATTGAAGATTAAAAATCAATAATTTTCGTTATAAACATTCCACAATATTCCAAGTTTTTCATATTTTGTATTTATGTTGAGTTAGCGAATGACAGTTAAAGATTTTATTTTGAATTTTATGCAAATAGTAAGACCGTGATTTTAAATTACTAATATAAATCAGTTATTTATAGTAATTGCCTAGATCTTGTTTAGCATTCGAGTTTAAGAGTTTTCCAAATTTTTAGAGTCTAGTCCTCCTTGGTTAGAGATAAGTAATAATTCAAAGACTCTTTTACTCAATGTCTCGCTTCCCCGAAAAACATTTTTAAATACGTTTATTTACGTTTATGCAATTAGAAATAAATTAGACTAATTAAACAACTCGATTAAAAACAGTTTGAACAATTTAAATGTTATTTCGTATTGAGTTTGTGTCCAAAAGCTGTGTTTGTGTGTATGTCTGTACACTGTTTATTGGAAAAGCCTTTTGGGCACGACGAATTGACCACGATTCAACAAGGAAACTTAATCCATAGTCTTATAAATTTTCTTTTACGTGTACTTTACTATATCAGTATATTATAATGTATTTTTACGTTAGGTTTAACGCTTAATAATTTCTTTTTCCGTATAACATTTAGAAATACACGGTATGATATTCGATGCTGGGGCGAATAGCTATTCAGTCCTATCATTACAATTGAAATTCTACGTGAAAGACGACGAACAAATATAATAGTTAAATTAAATTATGTCGTAATCGAATTCAATTTTTGCGTAGAAGATCCGACTTTCGTATAAAACTGTCAGTGTGTATATGTAACTTTCAGTGTACATTGCAATGTGTAGATCGATATTGTTTGTCAAAGCTCAAAGGTAATTGAAGTTTATCGAAATGTTTAACCAAAATAACGTCTTTCGCGTTCGTTAATATTTTATACTATTGGACGTTTCGTGTTTGGACTTTCCGCTATTGATGAATAACTATCGATGGTTTAATTAACCGCCGTAAATATTCCTCGATATTTTGGATAAATACAACTCGTAATTAATAATTCCATCGCCCATATTATTTTACGAAGCGATCCGTCTACGAAAAAAAACCCGTATTCTATAGTCGCCTTGTTAACGTTCTTCGCGAAATAAACAATTTTCACCACGGGTTGTATATAAGTGACGATCACTTCTCGACGTATACGAAACACGTAAATGATCGTTCGTCGAAACGAGCAGATGTTTAACGAGAAAGCCGTAGGTTGGTATCGTAAACGAATGCGGCAAACCAATATAGTTATTTCGTATGCATCAATTATCCACCAAAAATATATTTAGTAGTTGGTCGAGCAAAGACGATTTTAGCGACTGTATATAGTTTTATTACGATATATTCGTAGCGTACTGGTTAAATTAATAAACATCGACAATGATTCGCCATACACACACACACACACATATATATATATATATCGAGGCGGATATAATAATATTTAATAGAATTACCGCGTGAGCGTAATTAATATTGTAACGTTTCCTCCTCGTTGACTCAAAATTAAATTAGAAGTTAATGATAATTATTCCGAAACTTTTGTACACAGGCATGAACTATAACGGTATATTGTTGTAGCGAGTTGTGTAAGCAGTAGGTACACGCGTACGCGTGTTAGTTTTAGTTAATACACGTATAGCCGAAACGTACGCGTATTTTGTTTGCCGCGAAAGTTGTTACGAATATAAATCGACGACATGTATAGGAGGTACCAATCGCCGCAGTGTGTGTAATTGTGCTCGAAGCGTCGAGTGCATTCGAACGTTTTCGTCGAACAACGAACGTTCGTAATTACGCGTCGCGTCCTCCGGACACGTTTTTTTCGTATCTTCGTTCTTTTCGCCGAACACGTTTCGTAAATTATTGAAAACGTAACGGCCAAAGAAAGAGTTATCCGTCCGATACAATTATTTCTCGTCGGATACTTACATTTCGAAAGTGCTTCTATTATATTCCTCGAGCACCTGCGTCATTACGACGGTATGGTTTATTACCATATACAACTTCTTAATACGCGGCCGCCGTAACGATTTTCCGCGTTTTAAAACGTCTACGATTGTTGTAATCATTGGCTAGTCGTTCTGTCAACTACGTCACACGAAACAAGTCGATTTTGGCGAAGTAATAAAAGCTTCGTGAAACCTGACAACCAAAGGCCAGGAGGATTGTAAAAATATTCGTTACGATAATCGCGATTCGGCGAGTAATTTCACTGATAGTAATATTACGAGTAGAACAATGTTCGGCGACAGGCGGGGAAGGCGTCATAAAATCACCTAACCTAACCGGCCGCGTATTTCCTGAATTCTAACCCATATTCCAACGGTCGATACGATAATCGTACGGGTGATTATCGCCGAAAGCCGGTTCCCATTTCGGTGTATTCGGGACGGAGAAGTTGGGTGACGCGGTTATTTCACGGGTCGACCGACAACGGGGCGAGTAACGTTCGTCGTTCGTACCGACGAAATCGGAAGTGGTCGGGATCGGAGTAGAATGAATGGTCGGAGAATACGTTCGGCGGCGAGCGAAAGTCGCGCGGGAAAATCGAACGCGGCGCGCGCCAGTTTCGCCGCCGTAATTTACGTATTATTTGGCGGCGGTTAGGGGCGGCCAAAAGGGACGTCGGTCGGGTTGATAGTGACATAGCTCTGTCGGCCGTGGCGTGTGGCGTCGTCGTCGTTGTCGTCGTTGGCGGCAACGGGGAACGCCGTGTGGCGGCAGCGGCGGCAGGAAAGAATATTGATGTGTACGACGGTATCGGGGTCGCCACGGTAACCGTACACGCGCGCGCGCTCCGGTCGTGGTGGGCGGGTGGGTGGATGAGTCGGTGGGCCGAGTGAGTAACGCGGTGAAGTCGCCGTCGTCGTAGCGGGACGGGTGTCGGTGGACGCGACGGGTCAACCGCCGACGGTGCGGGCCCTCGAACACCACAGCAACGGCGCGCGGCGGCGGCGGTGGTGACGACGAGCCGGCGGTGCGGCAAAACTTGTCCGATAGTGTTATACTTGTTAATTCGTTTAGCAGTCGCGTCGTCACGAACTCGACGCTCGCGCGCGCGCGGTAACGCACCACCCGATGGCGGCGGCGTAGCCATCCATCGTGGGCGCGGGGGAGTACTCTCGGACTTTTTTCGTGTTATAATTTTCCGCGACCGCCGCGCCTGCTGTACGGAACAGCGATGAAACCGTTCCAAATAAACACGTGCGCGACGCGAACTGCGCGTACGTGTTGTACTCTCTCGAACAGGTTATACGCGTTATTTTACGCGGACCCTGTTTTCACTCCGCCGACAATTTTGAGGTAACGGCGCGCGCGCCTTCGGGTCGGCTTTTACGATCGTTTTACTCGCCCTTGTTTTTTTTTCTCGATATATCCGATAAATCTGTAATACGAATCTCCAAACTCCCCGATAGCAGTACGCGAACTTCTTTTCCACTTTTTTCGATAACGCGTTATCTCGTTATTTTCCCACGTCAAACGCCGCCCATCCCGATCCGTTGTTGTGTTACTGATCCGTAACTTTCGTCGGACGTTGGTCGAGCCGGAAATTGTATACGGACACGTCCGGTCGACGACCGTCGGGGATTGTTCAATAGTCCGGTGACGAGTAGCCTAAGACTGGACAAACGAGCGAGTACACCGTTCGAGATCGTCCACGGAGTCGAACAATTTAAAAGTGAACGGTACGATTCTGAACACGAAACTCCGTTGATCGTTATTCGTTCGTACGTTTTCGGAATTCGTTTGCGGTACGCTTGAATGAAAATCGTGACCAATGATTTTCTTTGCACATAACCTCTGAAGTATTATTACGCGTTCGGGAATTTGAAATTACAAACGAAGCTTGCGTCCGAAAACGGATTCGACGACGATTGTTTGTTCCGCAATTTTGTGACGATTTTTCGTAATATTTACCCCCCTTACGAAAACTATCGCGATCGTGGAAAAACGCGCCGATTCAAGTACCGGCCAGATACAGTTCACCACACGAAAAATAACGCGCGTCGAGATAAATGGACTACACGCACATCGTTTACACGAAAGTGTCTAAATAATAGTAACGCGCCGTTTAAAATCCTATACGCGACGCAAGCGTAACTTAATCATTTTTAATCGATACGAGTACGTCGAATAGTTGGAGGTGTACATGTTCGATAAATTGTTTTGCGATACTTCGGCGTCGTCGTAATTAATATATAATAAACGTTAAAACGTTTAGGTTTATAACAAAATATGAACCGGAAACATAATTCCTCTTGCACTCCGCGTCTTTCACACATGTATTACGATTTTGCGCGCGCCACGTACGACATTATGTCACGCGTTCGATCGACGCTTAATGAACGTAATGTAATGTACCGTAGTAGTCGCGTTACGAATTAGGCAATGTACTATCGTCGCGTTAGGAATCTAGTTAAGCAGTGTTTCAGTTAGGTCACAGTTACGGAGATAATAAGCTCGTTACGCGATTATTTTACTCCGTGAACTATAACGAAACGACGCCGTTTAGAATTCAGTGCCGGAAAAAACCGATCGTACAGCGTGATATCATCGTAGTTTTATAAAATATTCCGCCTAAGCTTTCAAATATATACATATATATATACATATATACGACGAATAAGTCGGTGTGTTAATCTCCGTTATGCGCGTTCGTGTAACAATTTGAATCGTCGTTCGTCCAACGGGAAACGCGTGATTCGTATCGTTTATAAAACGTTCGGATTAAAAACGCGTGCTACGCGATAAAAGGTATAGGGCGAAGAATTTTCATTTTACGTTTCGGCGCGATATCTTAAAGAAATATGGCTATCGCGAAATTCTTCGGCCGACGCATAATCTGAACGTTTCGTAACGACGTAACGCCGCGACAACGAATACGCGCGCCTATTATCTTTATTACGCGGTTCCCGTTTTTTTCGTATCAATAACATCGTATACGTACTTAAATCTGTCGACCGGACGGCAACTAGACGTCGTTTTAATCCTGTCATTTCGTTCGATAGTGCTCATTAATGTTACTCGAATATTGTTTCGGTAAGTGCGCAGTTCGCGTAATATATTTATTTAGAATTTCGAAACAGGGGAGGGGGTTAGAGTCATTTATAAATTAAACAACCAAACTTTTAACCAATGGCTTATTATTACATTTGCATATTAATCGTCGGTGTACAAAAATTAGTTCTATGTGTGTTCGAATTTGCCCGGTGTTAATAATTACAGCGACTGTGGTAAAAAAAAACGGAGTCCAACCCGAAGGGACTAAAAATGGGAAACTTTCCGAAGGTCGCGGCAATATTTTATCGGATGCCGCCGCGTCACCATTGGGAGATGGGGATTTAAAAGTCGAACGAAGAATAATTCGTAATTTTTTTTGTTCAATTTTAACGCGACGTCCGAAAATTTTCTCGATAACGATAACTCATATTTATTACAGGACGCGTGTCTGGTTAGAGTGAAACGTTTTCCCGTATTTTCTACAGTCTCGCGGTGAACACGCGCGATTTTCGTCGAGCGTCCGCTCTGAAAACTAGTCTTGATTGTCGTCGTTTCGAAACAATTTTCCGCCTGTTTAAACGCATTTTCGTCGATTCTCGACCGCGTATATTTTTAATCAGCACCCGGAAATAAAAACGACAGCGGCACCAGGGGCGTAGCGTAATTTCACCGCCTATATATAAGTCGCCGAAAAATCGTTCGTCTCAAATCGGCCAAAATATCAATTATTGTACGCTATTTTTATAAGAGGTCAATATAATTCGTTATATACACTATGCCGCGTATAGATACGTAAATATAAGTTTGATTTATATATAATAGTAGCTCGCCGTGCCTCCGCCGATATACGTTAATTTTTTGAAAAAAAAATCGAATACAAAAGTCGTATAAAAATGTACAAAGCGCGCGTACCTAATCGTATAATAGAATAAACGATAACGTGTAAAACATTAATTTTTTGCTTTCGTAGTTCGCGTCGTCGACTTTATTTATAACGTTTTTAGCGACACGTCGTGTTCGATCGGTACGATTATTGACAGGTCATTTAATATTCCTTTATTTGTCGTAGTTAATTTTTAATACGTTTTTATTTGTTAAAAATACTTTGGCGAGACGCTAATGTGTAACGGTTAACGTCAGAAATATTCGATAGACTGTTTTAAGGTAAACATCTTGGAGACCATTTGTAACCGCAAAATTCAAAATTTCTCGAGAACGAGCGTGTATTAAATAGTTTTCCGATTGAAAAACTTGTTTTTCAACTCTAAAATACATTCGTTTTTATCGATATCTTTGTCATTTTTTACGCACACACACACACACACACACACACACACATACATATACATACATATATATATATATATATACACACACACACACACGCTCGAGCGTATTTATTACATATATTAACCTCAATCTCAACTAATAACTCTTATCACATACGCGAACGGATAAGGAATTACGTTTTGGTTTCCAAAAATATAATATTAATATGCTGTAGTACACAAGTCGCGAATTATTTTTCGGCAATCCGTTTTAGTTTCGTACAATTCGAAATTCACGCCCCTTCGATGACCGCCAGCGGTGCACGGATCGCCGCCTCCGTCCTTACAATAGGTCCGACGCCATTTCAAATTTTTTAGAAGAAAAATCCGCGCGTCCACGCTACTTTCGCTCGTCCATCATACTTGCGTAGTTTCCGTATTCGTCGATCCCCATTGAGAACCGCGTACGTAAATTACGATTTACCGGTTCGACGGCCGTCGCCCAATAATAACACCCTTAACGAACACACGCAGGCCCAGGCTAAATATTCTGAACAAATGTTTAGGGTGATAATACGATTACCGTGGTGTTGTTCCGCACCACCTTACGAAAATCAAACACTCGCGATTCTCAATGTGTTTGTACTTGACGCGAAACACGCGTAATAAACGTCGCACGTCATGACGGGAAATAATAATAATTAATATACGCGCCCGATCAACGAACCACCGTGTTCCTGCTCATCTCCCCCTCCTTTTACCGGTGGTCGCGTCGCTAAAAAATTACCTAAATCGGAATTTCGAGAATAGTCCGAAATATTGCGCGGTTACCTGGACCCTTCTTCGTGTCGCGAGCGCGTTGACATTTCACCGTGGCGTTCTTCCGCAACAATATATCACGCGACACACGGCCGGCCGTCAGTATTTCGGCGGTCGTTCTTCAGGCGCAGTCATTTACTTATAGCGTTCCCAGCAGTTCCTTCGGTTTCGTTAGTTTTCTTTTTAATTAAAAACCGAATCGACTACGCTACACCACCCGCGCTACTCTACCACACTAGAAGTAGTAGTAGTAATAGTAGTACACTACTACTGATAATAATTACGACGACGTACAGTGTGTGCGGTTCAAGCTCGTCAATAACGAAACGGAAATTACGCACGCACGACCAAAGCCCATGTAATTGGAGGCCGTAATATATATATATTTAATACGCGCGCGTATATTAGAAACTATCGGACGAGTCATCTTTTATGTACCGTTTGGTTGGTCGCCGTGGAATTACGTCGCCGCTTTTCTGGTCCGGACGGCGCGGTTATATTATATCCAAGCCGGTCAATAATTGGCTTAGACCAAACGCGCGTATTCCCATCCTTCGTTGTTACTGTCTGCGCGGGCGACGACCTGTGGAAACTCGTTTTCGATATTTTACCCGTCATCGCAATACTTCCATTAAGACGCGCGAACACATAACTGCAACGATCCGCCTGTATCAAGGTGACGGACATTAAACAACTCGTAACACGAATAACGTTCGCGTTCCCGCGCCACGTATCAGAATACCGTCGACGTTTCGATTATTAAAACCGTCTTCGGCCGCCGCCGCCGCCTAATTTCGTGTTTCGGCAGAACGCGTTTTTCACTTTACGTCTAGCGCAAAATCGATCCCGTGAAGACGAATTTCGTACAAACAACGTATACACACCATAAATCGCACACGCGCCAGTCGATTAACTTTTTCCGTTATACGTTTCAAATTACGTGGCGCCCGCGTGGAGTTTGAGAAGTTTAGACGCACTTTTTTATCCGATACGGACGGTACACGTATGACCTCGCTGTTTTATGATTTTCGTTAGTCTCGTTTTAATTTCGAATTTTTTTCCCCGGCCATTTTAATCGTTTCTTCTTATCACCAGCTTCGCGCGATGATTTGAACCGTATAAATGTCGGTGAATCAGACGGAAAACAAACGCCGCGCGAATTATTAAACGTTTTCGTCCAATAATCGGCGGATGTTCTTTAAACCTAAATGCCTACTCTACGAAGAAACACGTACTTGTCACGTGTTCGGCGTTCACATCCATGTTTAAACGCCTCGGTTTTTTACGCGAGCGCGCGATCGAAACATACGGCGCTTGTTTGTTCGTCGTATTCGGAATTCGTAAATCGCGTTCACGTACGAAACCGTGTTCGGAAACGAAATAAAAAAAAAACGCGGCGCGTACGGTGGACCAACGAATAACAACACACAATCGCGGCGTCGTCTTCTTGTCCGTTGTCGAGTTATTTTTCATCGCGGTGACTGACGTTTTTAAATTAAGCAATTATTACCCAAAAGACCCGAAAAAGGTCCACCTGTCAGACACTTCCACCCGCCGCCAGTCACCATGTCGTCGTTCCCTACGCGCGCGCCCCGTCTATGTACAATGTCACCCCTCCCCAATCCCCCTACCACCGTGAATCATTTTTCATTGCTGCCGGGTCATCATCGTCGCGCCATCGTTCAATGATGCCCGGGACTTTTTTCACCTCTTCTTCTTTCAACGGGGACAAAACCCTAGTCCCAACACAATTACAAATTCACCCCTCGCGCGCGTTTCCACTCCAAAATCACCCCGCCCTATATATACATACATATATATATATATTTCTTTTTTTTCGTGCGTCAAAACACCGTGATAACTATGCAGGAAATAACTCGATTTGCATTTTTGGTTCTGGTACAGTCAGCTCTATTTAATTCGCATGTCACGTTTAATCGACCGACATTCAAATGTAAAACAGACATCTTGGAGAATATTTTGTTGTTTTTTTCCGTATTATATATCTCTTTCGAAATTATTTCGACCAGTAATAAAGTCATACTCGAGCGTTTATTATTGTCAATTATTTATATTTTGTTTTTCGTCGATCATGCGAATCGCCGAGCAGCGGTAGGAGTGGAGCGGAAATGATATTACGAAAAGATCTGAAATCATGATTATTTAAATGAGATGCCAATAACGAAAAGAAAAAAACGTATATTAACCATAGGCGTTCGTAACTAGTAACCGGTGTGGTTTTAAAGCCGACTTTCAAAGTGGGTATCGCGAAACAGTCGTCCGTGATGGCCTTTTTAAAGGCATCTATAATTTCCATCGAAAACGGACTTAACATGCCGACGGTATTAGTCGGTTCTATTTATAAAATATTCGCCATTTTGAAGGGAACATATTTGTACGGCGTAAACTGTACAACGATTTTCATCAAAACATTTTAAACGGAAAATAAAACGAAAATTGACTTTTCGAAGCAGTTTGGAATGTTTCACGATTAATTTTACCGTTTCGCGCGCCGAAAAGTCAATTTTGTTTTTTCGTGACGCCCGAATATACTATACGTTTATATATATACGCTACGGACTATGTAGTTATGTTTCGAAGATATTTACGAGTGTTCGTTATTTATAAAAAAAATATTTTGCGTTTTCGCGATAAATAATATTCATTGTATACGTGCTATACGGGGGGGGGGGCTGTGGAAGCGGAGATCAAATAAAAATTAAGGCGAACGTGTTTTTTCTACGGAACAAATTAGGTGTGACGAGTTGATAATAAAATTGATTGTAGCCGTTTCGAATTTATCCTATGAACGCGGGCGTGTGTGTGTGTGTGTGTATGTGTATCTCAGTAAGAGAGAAACGGAATGTTGTAATCAACACGTACGTACATGCATGCGCACGAATTAGTGGGAAAATGTTTAGTTGGGAGTAAGAATAACGACGCGCGCCGTATACACACATGTAGAATTATTTATCGAACGCGCATGAACCTTCGTTACGTCTATACTACTGATACGATCGCGTACAAATTGTCGCGGTTTTTTTTCCATTCCGGACGGTCCCAGAGATATAAAATAAAACCGTTTTCGTGTTTACTGTTTAAATAATTGCATCTTAAGAAGTCGACGATGAATAATTTAAAGTCAACCCGACTTAAAACCAACCCGGTCTTTCTCCCGACAAAATATATTTCCTATTTTACGACGATACATTCATTGACACTTTTCATTTTAATAAAAAATATTTGTATACTTTATGTATGTATGTATGTGTGTGTGTATATATATATTTTTTTTTAACCAAATAGAATATTTTTTGGTTGTTATTAAAAATTCAAAAACTTTTTTATATTTGGCTTTTAACGTTAACGTATATAATATTTGTGTGTGTGTGTGTGTGTGTGTGTGTCATATATCTATGACATATGTACATAATTTCAGCCGGGTACGTCCGTTTGTCTGTCTATTACATTATTTTACCGAACAAACAAAAAAAAAATCCGCGTTCCATATTTTCACAAAAGCCGAACGAATGGTTCGTAAAAAAAAACCCCCGAGTATACTCTTGTTTCGACCCTTTTTCCCTTGTCTCTTACACCGCGTCCTCGCCTCGTCCCTTTATATTTTATTTATATTGACACCGCCGTGTCGGACCGAGAGTTTAATTTATTTTTTTTCCCGAGTTAACGTACAGAATTAGCTTTCGTTTTATAAAGCGCGAGCGACGAGCGAGAGAGCAGCCTGTTTCGTTTTGCCATTTCGACAACGGGCGCACTCGGGCCCGTCGTTAGAACAACGGCGTGCTTTTAACGTACGAATAACGTAATAACCGCCCGTTATATACGCTCTAAATAACAATTGCCGAAATTATAAGTCGCGATGCTCTTTCGTTTAATTTAGGTCCGTACAAATCCGTGATGAAACGCCGCTAATTGGTGGAACATATTGATATGGAGCGGGCGCGAAAACGATTTCTACCGAACGTGTCTTTACGTCTTTAAACGTCGCGAATGTCGGCCGTAAATCAGAGTATCCGAACAACAATTACAACTACTACTACTACTACTACTACTACTACTACTACTACTACCACTCGTTGTTCGCCTTATGGATCCGCCACGCCAAGACTCGGCGCTCGGGTTTTATTTGTTCGTAGCCGTCCCTCTATACAACGTTTTCGCGCTAATCGTTTATTATTTCGTCGTCTCGTCGTGTTTCCCGCGCCATTCGTGTTACGTTCCGATAGTGTACACGCCCGAACGGCGGTCGCGCACGATTCCCACGCAATCGTCCGGCGGTAACGTCGCGGTGAGATTGTTTGTGGTTCGCCCCAGCCCCTTCCACCCCCTCCACCAGATGCTGCTTTCTTCGAATATAAAGATGAAGGGACTATACTTCCGGCGGGCCGAATACGCGTTTAACGCCGTGCTGACGAAAGAATGGTTTACCATTGTCGTCTTCTCGTACACATCCGCTCGACTACGACGGTTTTCGGAAAAATCTTTATAAACCCTATATCCCTTTCGTATTTATTCGCGTGCGCCACCGTGAGTGTACTACCCTCGCCCCGAAAGTACATAAAAGAAACGCCTCGGTCTGGACGATACGGGGGGGTTGTGGTTCCGTTTTCCGTACGGGAACCGACGAGCGTGTAGTAGTAGTATTGTCGGCCACCATACCGCCGATGTGTGGACGTGTCGTAATCTCCTTAAAAATAAATCCGCCCGGACACCTGACAATCGTTCATCATAAAACGGTTTATATTCCACCAATCGCGCCCGTGTAGCGTAAATACGGAAACATTGGCAGCGGATTATCTCGCTTTCAGCGAATACTGCGCGTTCGACGATAACAATTTTCGTGTTCCCTCCCCATCCCATCCTTGATACTTGGCGATTCGCGAGCGATCGTTTAATTTCACGCCGACAACCAGATGAACGTTATTCACTCGTGAATTGTTAACGCCTCGTTGTGGTGGTGACGGTATATATGCCGCGAAATGCGAAATCAATTTCTTTTCGCCCATTTTTCCGTCACACGTCTTTTATATTCGTTAAACGAACGTCGGCGGCTCCCATTTTCTCGCAGTCTATACGTCATCCCCGAAACTCCTAATTTACGTAACTAATAAATCGAGACCCGTCGCACGCGACGTTGTTGCGGCGGCGAATTTATAAAGGGAAAGCCGGTCGAATAGAAAAAACGGCGGGGTCGGATAAAAAGGGACACGAAAGTTTTCCCGGTAGAACGTGCCCCGCGACTTGTGATGATGAGAGCTTTTGTCGGCGAGGGAGAGGGAGCAGCGGACAGATTTTTCGACGACGATTATATTATTTATTCGGCGAATGAGTCGAAAATTTCGCGAGCTCTCTAACGCCTTTAAAATGAGAAGGACGTTCCAGACAACCACCGCTAACAGAGGGGGAAATGGTGAAATTGTAGGAATTGCCGTTGTTTTTCGGCGTACGAAACGTAAAAGAAACAACGAACGAAATTTTAATGGAATTTACTCGGCGAAGCGACCGAAAACTGACGTCGTCGTAAATGTATGTCCCTATATATATTATTCATAAGAGTGGGTTTAGTCGCGTGACAATACCGGGCGTTACCACCGATCATACAATATTTGTAACCGAAACTAGCTACTATTGGTAGTTACGGTATAGCGATTGAAAATGAACGAAAATAATTACGACGGTCTTCTAACCGCCCATAACCGTCGTGCGAGCTTCCTATTATTAATTATTTGACGACGCGCACATTTCGTAAACCGTATTCCATAAAACCGAAAATAAAATATCGCATTGTTATTTTATATCGTAGAGTGATTTTATTATGTTAAATTAATTACGAAACATTATTATTTAGTCGATCGCGGTTTATACATTTCGCGTTGTGCTAAAATGTAGAAAAACAATAAAAATTCGATTTATCGTATTTAATAGAAATAGTTAAAATTATTTAGATACATGTATAAAATGTTTATATTAGTTAAGAGTTTAACACGATATAAAAAAAACACGAATTTATTTATAACTTATAATAGTAGTTTACAGTGACGCCTATATTTACCCAACTTTTGAATTGGGGATGTCGTACTATTGAAATAATTTTTAGAACACCGCTGTTACGGTACGCCGGTTTTATTAGAATTTCATAAGTAGTTTTATTTAAAAGAGGAAATTAACGAAATATTACTCGTTATTAAATTACGAAAAAACGACGAATTTATTAGTAGATAACCCCGGAGTTGATGTAACGTTATTTAACGAGCGGGGTACGGTTTACGATATATTTTTTTTGTTATTAATAACGAACGGCACCATTAACACTACTATAGTCGTTTCGCGCGTCGATAAATTAACATAGAAAAATGTATCCATAGCCCTCTCTGTATTACTCTCTGTGGTCGTATTATATATAGGGCTATTATTATTGACAAAACGTATTCCGAATTTTTGTTATAATCAATTTCATCGTCGCGTATAATATAACGGACGTTACGCGATAAACGCTATATTTCGTTTGGGAGTCGCATTTTTGTATTATTAGACTTGTAGGTGTTTGTAAGCAGTGGCGCACTTAGATCTGCATTTCGGAAAGGGGGGAGATTAATTTTTAAATAAATAAATCGGATGACCCTAACGAAACGAGACACATAAACTTTAGTAAATTATTCATTTTTAACGATTATTTTTAATATTATTTAACGTTTTATTATAACGTTAAAAATATTTTAGTTTTTCGTTATTATTGACTAAAAATGTACGTCTCGTAAGAAATTAATTTTTCTTAAAAATTTCAGGGGTGGTTATCCCCTCTCCCCTTTCCCGTTAGTACGTCACTGTCTGTAAGAATATATAAAATTAGTAAGAATACGTAGTCGTATATTATACCTATATAACGCTGATAAATGACGCGGGGGGGGGGGCTAAAAGACGTAATTTTTTAATGTGACCTCACGCACGATCGATAAACGATTATCAGAAGACGCTAGTTACGGAACGAGACTTGGCTACTCCGTGCAACGTTCCGCCATAACGATAAAAGTTTGGGGCACAGAGATCGCGAAGCCCGGTTAATATTACGGGTTGACGAACGGAATATTTTGGGAATTTTTGTATCCCTTGTTCCGGGTTACTTACTACGCGCAGTTCGACAAATACTTTTTGTTCGTAACGTCGTATTTTGGCCGTACCGTGTCCGTGTAACAGCGACGCGAATCCAAACAAACACCGGCGGAATAATCGACCGAGAGGGGGGAGGATAAACACGTTGGCGCGTAATTTCTTTTTTTTTATTTTCGAAAAGTTATGCGGTCCCGTACGAAATTATCCGATTTATTAACCTCTTAAATTGTACGATATTATTTTCTGGACCATTATATATATATATATATATATATACGCGTGTGTAGATATTATTATACAAATATCGTACAATGTCGAATACGGCCAGGCAATTAATAAATACAAGCCTACATTTATATATATAGAGTATACAAAAATAGATTTACCTTACGACGACGACGATCGTAAATTATCGAAGAAGCGCCTCTGGGATTTTTTTTACGCCAATGAAAACACGTTTTTTTAACCACACTATGTCGCTGCGCCATTTGCCGCCTGCGCTGGTCGCGGTGCGCCGCCAAACATATGATGGTGGTGACGACCGGCCGAAGGTTTGAAATTCTGAAAAGAAAAAAATATCCGGTTTTTTTTTCGTACTCTTCCAAATATATACAACTGGCGTATTCTCCGTTTTTGTTTTTTTTTTTGTTTTTTAACGAATAAGATTTCCCGACACGGTTCGCGATAAAGTATAAATCCGTAATTTATCGAGACGCGCGTTTCGCGTCCGAATGTTTATTACGCGTGCAATTAAAACGCCTATTTCGTTTGCGATAACGACCAATCGGCGGGACGTTCGATCGTTTATAACGTTCGTGTTTTCTATATATATATGTATATATGTATTGTAGCGTGCCTTGTGTTCGCGCTATTCGAATAATCGCTAGGGCTCGAACTATACGCATTCGCGGTGTACAAAAATGGAGGAAAAGTCATGACTAACAAATCCCGTACCGTGTTTAGGAGGTTCTCGAATACGCGTCGCCTTCGTAAAATAATAACCGATCGGTTCCTCTCTCCCGGTCGCGTTGTCTACGTCTGAGATGGGGTCCCTGAAACGACGTTTCTACAGGCGTCATTGTTTCGCTGTATTTTCGAACCAGGCCATCATTTACATATATTTTATTCTCGTATCCGGTCGAACACACTCGATGGAGGAAGAAGCTCGCGTGCGGCGGGATCGTTGTATGGCGAATTAAATTCCGCGGCGGCTCTCTCTAATCCCGATTAAATTGCCTCCTGAACACGAACGCGCTAGCCGCTATAACCTCCGGTCCCTGGGGGACGACGCGCCACGGGGAGGATAAAAAACATCATCTCCCCCCATCGTCGTCGTCGTCGTCGCCCCGCCGAATTCAAATATTTTTCGTTCGTCTCGGAATTTGTCGTTCGTACAAAACCCGTCGTACCTCCTCCACCACCAACGCCGGTGCGTATGTGTATATATATATATATATATATATATATACACGCATACAGGACCCTCTCCGGAAACACTACGTACGTGACTTTGACTTGCTGCTGCAGGAGAAGAAGAAACACGCGTCGAATTATATTGTTTTTCGTACACCGTGTGTACAATGTGTGTGTATATATAATACGATCGGCCGGTCCTTGTATCCTTTTTGGGAACACAAGCCAACGTATGTGGTGGGGCCGCTTCTTCGTGGCTATAGAGAGCAGATACGAACGAAAATAAACCTCGAGCGTCCGTTAATTAAGTGAAAAATTTATGTCAAAACAAACGTCTACTCGTTGCGCGCCGCGTACGCGCCATATTTCACTATTTAATTAAGCGGAGGGCGAGAAGAACGACGCGCGTTTGTCGACGACAGCGAAACTCGTCAGTGTCGTCGGTGTTAGTGTAGGTGGCGTACGTATATATTTATGTGTGTATGTATTTTTTTTGAAATTACACGAAAGCCAATAATGGAGACGTCTCCCGGGCAACCTTGTTTCCACGCGCCGTTTACGATTGTCATTATCGCATATATATATATATATAGATTTTTTTGTTTCTTGTACGTAGTGTGCCCCGGCTATTCTCGTCACCCACCAATTAATTAATTCCAAATACGCGCGGTTTCGAAATGGGGAGAGGGGGAGAAACGGGGATTAGCTTAAAAAAAATACCGGTTCGTAACAATGTCATGCGTTCGAACGTTAACGCGCACTAAAATTATTTACGAGTTTTTCGAGTATCGTTAACGCGCGACGTACGTCGACAAATAATAATAATAATAATAATAATAATAATACGCAACGTCGTTCCACTTAATATTTCGTTAATAGAAAATTATCGTCCGGTTTGACGCGAAAAACGTTTCGTAGACGCACGTGTTACGAATTATTCATAAACGAAGACTTCTCGAGGTTATTGTTTTTTAAGTGAACAGTGCGACGTTTCCATTTTGGTTTTTAAGAAATACTCCTTTGTTTAATTTTTTTTTCTTTTGATACATTACGTGGTTTTTGATAATAAACATTCCAATTTTTTTCCCCGCACGTTCCGAATTATATTAATTGTTACTCGCCAGCCTGCCACCTAACGAACATTTGTTCGGACCTACGGAATCAATTGGTTTTACCGCGGCGATGCACGTTTTTTATTTTCTCCGTGAAAACACGTTTTCGTGCAGACGGAAAAGGAGCCAGCCGCCCTAGGATGATATCGACGTGCGTTACATTTACCGGACACAGATCGTATCCGGTCGGCACTTAATTCGACGTGGTTTTCCATTTTCCTAGTTCGTCGAATACCCTCAAGCGTAATTCGTCGAAACAACTCGAAACTTGCGAAGACGAAAATTCGAAAACGTTTTCGCCGTTTCGATCACGGACAATTTATCCGTTTCTTTAGAAACTCGAAGAACGTAATCAGAACGTTATTACCGAATTTTAATTTAATACTTTTCCTTTTATTTATATAATGTAATATTATTATAATAACCATAAGGAACGTAAACGACTTAAATAAACACGATTAACTTCGATAAAAAAATGTCTAGGTTTTAGAATGATTTTCAAAAATCGTTAAAACTTCGTTTTTTTGATTATAATTTGTTTTTACGATAACAATGTTGATTATATTATTGAAGTCCGATAGGTATTTTATTCTACCCCGTATTTCGTTTTAGAAATATTGTATGTATTGATGTAAAGTGGTGTTTGGATTCGCCGTGTCGCGCGCGTAAGTAAATTAAATATCGATTTAGATATACAAATGCAATTGGGGATTCCAATGTCACATTCGAAACGAAGTAGGTTAATCGAAAAACCCCGAACGTACAGCCCCATTTTTTCCATCGAAGTTTAGAGTTTCGAGTTTTAAAACGGACACCCGATTTCTATAAATCGCGAAACGTATATAAGTTCCTAAACTGATAAATCGTAATATTTGTTTTACGCGGCAAAAAGCCCAAAGTTTTCTAAAAATCTATACATAAATCGTAATACTGACAGACGCGCGCGCGTCTGTGTTTCTCTCGCGAATAATTTACACTGTAGTGGCTTTAGCTTTATCGGGCGTCGACAGAACCACTCGAATTCGAACGTTTAATAAAATTTTAAAAACGGCTAAAAATACAACGGCGGTTTCTTCTTATATACGCAAACGAATGTCGTTCGCGTCAATCACCGAGCGAACGTGTATAATGCGCGTTCTATGTTCCGGACTTATGGACGTCCACCTGACAATACGAGTTACTATCGTCACGGTACGAAAGGACGATGCGAGCCAAAGGTTTGGAGGATCGCATCATAAAGGTCAAACTGCGATAAATCGTACGAGATTGACCAATCTTGTATGATTTATCGCAAAGTACGCCAACTGGAAACGACTTCGGGTTGCCGATACGGGTAGTGTGTGTGTATATATATATATATTTATATATACGGCGCGTTGTCTCAGACCCGTCACTTTGCATAACGTGTATAATGAAAAGCTACTTGCTGCTCGTAGTAATAATAATGGTAGTAGTGGTAGTAGTAGTAATAGTAGTAGTAGTAGTAGTAGTAGTAGTAGTAGTAGTAGTAGTAGTAGTAGTAGTAGTGTTCCATACTTGATGACGGGTGGGGCGGGTCGGACTAGGAACACGTGTTACCCACTCGTCTGGTTTGTGATTAATGAATTATATTCGGGATCGCGGAAGGGGTAGAAATATATATATACATACGTACATACGCTCGACGGGAGTTCGGATATCTAACGTAATTAGAGTCACCGTGACTTTGTGGAATGGGGTGACGCCCTCGGGGGAAATATACGCTCCGGTTGTATGAGATAGGAGGAAAAGGAAGAGGTGGTGGTATCGACCGTCGTCGTCGTCTTCCGATATAATTTGCGCCGAGTGCTACGGTAGAAGTTTTACACCGGTGATAAGCGGGGGAGGAGGTAGAGGAAAAATACCGAAATTAGAAAATGTCCTTTTGGGAATTCGTCTGGTTACGGAAATGATAACATATCCCATATAGCTTACGGAGTTATTCGAAACGAGACGACGCGCCGCCGTTGGTGATGGTGGTGGTGGTGGTAGTGATCGGTACGTGGCTCAAAATAAAATACTATTAGCCGATTGCGCGATACCGCTTTGATTTCGATACGGGTAAAAAAAAACGGAGGTACGTTTTTATTTTTTCGAAACCGAGTTCGGACGATTCAATTCGTTATTAAATTTCGGTTTAAATTCTATCAAAACTTTATAGTCACAAGTTGTCGTTAACTTTAACGATACATTTTTTCTTTAATTTATTATAAATTATAAATTTTCTAAAAAAAAATACCCTAGCTAATGCGAAATCGGAATTTTCGAATTTCGAGTGGTAATTGTACCGAGATTTCTAGAAACGTCCGGACTTTATTTTTATCGGTTTTCGTTAAACAATGTCGAAACGAAAGAGAAATACAATTATTCGAAAATTCGAATCAATTTTCACTATCCTGGCATTTCCCGAATTGCGTATAAATTCCCGTTAACTGGTACGGCGCCTATTTGTTTCGCGTCTCATCATACGATTGAGCTTCGCAAACCGTTGTCCTCCGGCGACACAGATTGTCGTCGCTTCCGATAGGTTTTATTCCCTTTAAGTAATCATAATAATGATTTTAACGCGCGCGCACAAATTACAATGGCGTATTCGTAAAATCACCACCGCGGATATTATCTCACTCGGCCTACGTGGGGTTTAGGCATGTCGCGTAATTCCCGGACAATGTTTAAAAATGCCACTTTTCGAGGATTAACCACGAACACTTCGGCAATGTCGTTATTTTACGTATGACTATGATTACATAGAGAGCTCTACGCGTTTCGGACGTGCCCTACGATAATTTTCCGTAATCATAGTCGTTTCCGGTGACATACCCAACAAAATGACATGTCACGGTTGTTATCCTATAACTATATCTCCAGATAATTATTTAGTTTTCCTTTCCAAATAAAATTCTATCGTTGTTTTTTATTCAATCACGTATTGTACTTCCGTGATATATTTAAATGAAACGTACGATATCGTTCGTTTTCCCATTTTTATAAGGCGTTATCGATTTGCTTAAATACGTTAAAAATTTCGGCGTAAACGTCAAACCGTGTATACTTAATATAATATTAAAATATATATTATATATCATATTAAAATATATATTATATAATACTAAAAACAAAACAGTTTTAAATTTAACTAAAATGTTGCTTATTACGTTACGTAGTTATTGTGGCTAAAGTTTAACGGAGTCTTTTTACACGCGTGAAAAGACGAAAATTCGCTCGTTATAAGTAAATTACGGGTGTCGTCAATTTTATAACGTTATTATACGTTTATTAAAAATTGTCTACGCTTTTACAGAAACGTACATTCTCCGCATTAATATTATTTATCCGAATTCCTTTCGGATACATATCGTTAGTTCATCGTTTTTGACCAACCCAACCATTCGTGTAAAGCGCGTAATAATAATAATAATATACGCATACGACGAACGAGCTATTCGACTAATCGATTTCGAACGTAATCTTATCAAATATAAGTGAAATATTGTGATTAGGGCTCGGATATGATGTTGTTGCGGTAAAAAAGTGTCCCGGTTGATTGCAGTATTGTACACTGAATAAATAAAAATACGTGAACGAATTAGATACTCGTCTAAACAATTATTGCGTAAAACAACGATGTTAAGAGAAAAAATTGGGACGTTGCGAAAAATTGCGCAAAAATGTTTCGGATTTCGATTGGTACTGGCATGAAACGAATTCAAAACTTACTCAACAACAACAACGCCCGAGCCCTAATTATAATACTTAAAGGCCGTTTAATCGTTAATAATTATTTTAAATAACATCGACACGATTATTATTTTTACGCATTTTAAATTTCTGTATTACTCTGTCTCTCTCTCCGCTCCACATTCCTATTTTCCGTACTAATAGCACGACTACCCGACACGTTTCCCGGATACTTCTAGCCCCAAATAACGTCTTTTGAGACACCCGGACACGCACGCGCATATCGCGAAAAACGCTACGTGCCTCGCGGCCCGTCCGCAAATCGTTTTTCCGTTTCTCACGAATGACCGAAAATAGTCCCCATTGGGTGGTCACCGGTTACGTTTTATTCGCCTACCGGCGAAAAACGTAACCACGGCGTTTAATCAGACATCGAACTCTCGACGACCGAAACATGTACAAACCACAAACGATCGATATTCGGAAACCAAATCGATTTACCGTATAGTCGTACCACCGATGACGCCGTCAAAAGTATAGCCGCGCGTTTTGCGTGCTACATCATGGATGCGCGATACCCGTACGCGATTCCCCGTCAATTTTGCGACACCTTTAACGGTTTTTTTTTTATATCCGACGAAAATTGTGTTTATGCGAACATAATTATTTCAACTTTTAGTTTCGCGACTTTTAACACTAATCTGAAATTGACGACTTCGATTATTTAAGGCCGCGAATTTAAACGTGTTAAAACGATTTTTCGTATTTTTCGTACAATATGCGACGAAGTTTATAAGGCATTTTCAAACATAATCTATAGTAGTTTTACCTCGCATTTAAAGGACCATTGAAAAAATCGAACTGCGCGTTAAATAAAATACGAACTATTTCCTACCGGGAAGTGAGGGCTAAACTTTTAAAATACATAAAAGTGTTTACGGACAAAAGAAATAAAAACATCAACGCGAAATCCGATACATTTTATTCGTTTCGTTCAAAATGTAAAAACTCGAAATTATTATACGTTTTCGAAGCGTTATATTTAGTCCGAAATGAATCGAGATCAAAAAACACGTATAATATCAAAATGCATAACCTATAATACTTCCACGTGTTTAGCATTGATCATTAATATATAAAAAGAAAGCACGAAATTCGATATTGCGAAAACTCACCGCCGATCGATTATACGTTAGATAGAGTCGAAAACGAATAATTCTTGGACGTAAGCAAAATCCGAATATAGATATTATTTGTTTTCTAATACGTTTACATTGCTGGTCGTACGCTAATCGCTTACAAACGCGATGATCGGTAAGATTTTATTTCAATTAGGTAATTGTTCTAATAATTATAATTCATAACTATTTTAATGTAAGAATGAATAAGATTAATCTCGTTTATTTTTTATTTTAATTGTTGACAATTCGTTTTGTCGTTATTAAACCTTTAATAAACACCCCTACTAATAATTCCAATGGCTGACGAGTGTTGTAAATTTGTTTTAATTAAAATTAATTATTTCGTATTTATTCGTAACCGCTTTCGATCGCAATTTTGTTTTTAAATAAATACGCGTCATTTATGAATCAATTTCATTTTCTATGTTCACGACCATAATAATTCTATTGCCGTCGCACCGTCATAGATACGTTTTATTGTGATTTTCGAGTCTTTCTGTAGCCTCGAATTGTGTGTTTATTTATGTATCATAATATTAAAATCGTATTTTGGTGCATAATAACGTGATAATAACATCAGTGCATAATAACGTGATAAACACTTAATACACACACGTCATATTTTCGATTCAGATAACAATAATACTATCAGTTTCTTGTCAGTCACGCTTAATCGTTTGGAAAGATACGATTTATTCTCAGTGTACAAAAAATTTATCCTATAGTCCAATTTTAGAAAACATATTATATACTAAAATGTACAGGTGTCCTTTCTACGTTTCGTAAAAGAAGAAATGTCCGTCGTCGATTTGGTGACATACGTAAAGTAAAAAGAAACATAAAAAAACGCGTTTTCCCTAGAAAACTTGCAAAAACGGTCTATGGCCTAAACAATTGTGTTTCCGAAATTAATATTGGCCGACGGTTGAAAAAGACGAAACGTGCAAGCGCGCAACGTAAGGCAGAATAGAATTATGCGTACGATTACAAGCCAAAGCGACGGTTTGTATTTCCTAGATGCGCCCAGAAAAACTGGCAACACTTTTTTCGTTTCACTTATTTTGGCGATCACGAAAACTTATCGCACCGACAATCGCGTCGTCTGGAATTGCGGAACTCCTTTGGACGGTAGCTGAACAGCATCATTCGGCACAGAAATTGCCGTTGAATACGCAAATCACCGAAACACTAACGGAAATTGTTGTAACGCGTATAGTACTCCGATCATGGCAACTCTTTAGTTCTAACCTAACCATGATGCACAAAAAAAAACATCGAAAACGCTTCGTTGTACACTAAACATTTAAGAGAAACCGAACGGCTTTCGGTGGCGAGTTCGTTTTATTCTCTCGTGTGATTTCTGATAAACTCTACCAGTTATACCACGTTCACACAACCCCGATGATGAACTTAACGTCTCAATTCATCGGGTTTATAGCGAAACGTACAGAAATTGACTTTGAATACACCAATACGCGTGTATAACTACAAACACGATGCATCCGCTAAACGTTTTGCGAAACAATTGTTGGAGATATATATATATATATATATATATATATATATA